>CATIWM010062237.1:0-15929 GCA_949671775.1 Mallotus repandus
GTTATTATGTTGTTCTTGAGTTGTTTTATGAGTGTTGTTCATGTTATTTGTTATTTTTTGGTTGTAAAAGGGTTGGTGTGTTTTGTTGACTTTGAGAAGGACCGTATTTTTGAAAGAATTTTTGGAAAAAAATTAGTTTTGAAAAAAAAAAGTCAATTGTAAAAATGAAAAGTTTTTAAGTATTTTGGTTACTTTCTGAAAAATCCCTTCTTTGATTTTGGCATGAAATTGACCCGGTCAAAATTAGGATCGAAATCAACCACACCTGGAGCTGGCTTCCACCTCCTCGGAATCGTGAACCGCCGGTTCCGATTCTAAACCGTCTAATAGAAAAAATGGGCCTATAGCAGTTGCATTATGCAACGGATCTGTGATGGTCTGCTCGCTCCTCCTCCTTTTTTATTTTCTATTTATATTAAAAAAAAAACTAAATTTCAAAAGACAATTTTTACCCCCTCTAACGGCTATATAACAACTACTTTATGGAGTCATTTTAGAAAGTTCAAAAAATTAAATTTATTGTCTATAAATAGCTAGAGGAGGAAGGAGATTTTTTTCTCACAAATCAAATTCTCTTAATTCTCTCAAAATTCTCTACATTTACATTCATTAATTTCAATTTATATTATTTTTCAATTATTCACTCTTTAATATAATATTTTATTTATTTATTTATTCACTCTTTTTCTCTATAATATATTTTTTAATTAAGTCAGTCTCTCTAATTTTTTTTACTCACTCATTATAATTTTTTTTTAACAAAAAATGGCTAGTGAAAGTGAAAAAAGTGTTGGATCAATATCACAATATTTTGGTGAATCATAACCAAATATTATTGATTTTGATAATATGATGGATAATTTATAAGATGATTATCCAACACAAGAAAGTTAAGAAGCGCGTGTGTATGAATTTGCAACAAATATTCCACCACAAGTTGAAGAAGAAAAATTTCAATCACAATTCCATATTTTTAAAGTGCATTTTAAGAGACAACGTAATACATTTTCAAAAAAAAAAAAAAGAGACAACGTAATACAGATGACACCTATGGCATCATTTGTAATTATTCCGGCCAATATTATAAATTTAAAGTTGAAGGTAGCTATAACACATTTAGAAGGCATTTGATGAATAAACATTCAACACAAATTGGCGTTGACAAGAGAATCTCAAATTTTTGGATACACATCTTCTTCTTCTTCTCAATTATTTAAATATAGTGATGAATAAAATAACATAGAATTAGCTAGAATGATTGGTATGGAACATTTACCTTTTAGTTTTGGTAAAAAAGTAGGTTTTGTTAATTATTATCAAAACGCATTAAATCCATAAACTAAATGTGTGACTAGAAATACTCTTAAATGTACATTATTTAATTTATAAAAACAAGAAAAAAGTATTATAAAAATTATTTATAAATTTTAATGGATGTGTATAGATTTGTAGTAATATTTGAAGTGATCATTAGCAAAATCATTCATACATAGCCATTACATGTCATTGGGTTGATAATGAAAGGTTATGACAAAAAAGAATTATTGCATTTAGAGTTTTTGATGATCGACATACCGCTGATAATATTTTTAGAATGATTAAAAATATTTTAGAAGAACATGGATTAGTAAATTATTTTTCAATTTCTTTTGATAAAGTGACTGCAAATACTACATCAATTAATGATCTCCAAACTCTTTCTTAACCTAATATTGGAGGTAAATTTTTTACGTTAGTTGTGCATGATATTTTTTTGCGGTTTAATATCTTTGGACGTGCTTCTATCTCTTATTAAAAAAATAATTTTATTTTTATGGGCAGATCTACAAGTTATGAAATCACAGGGAAGCTTTTGTAAAGAAAATGGTAAAAAACCCAAAATAATTTCCAAGAGATGTTCCAACTTGTTGGAATTCAACTTATGAATTATTAAACAAGTCATATGGATATAAAGATTTATTGTGCACATTTATTTTCAATAATATGTCATAAATTAATTTATATCCACAAAATTGGAAAGTTTGCACAAAATTTTTAGATATTTTAAAAGTTTTTAATAATGCAACATATGTTTTAAGTGGTGTTTATTATCCTCCATCTCATTTATCATTAATTGAATGCATTAATATTGTTGTTGCATTACAAGAACATGAAAATAATATTGTTTTAAGAGAATCAATTTTATTAATGAAATTAAAATGGTTAAATAATTAATCTAATTGCATGTGTTTTTTATTCTAGATTGAAAATAGATGAATTAAATTATTATTTTAGAATATATTATGGATGTTTAGATCTTATAGATGATAATGAAATTGATATTGATTTAATAATTAATAATGTCAGAAGAATAAAATTAGAATTATTTGATTAATACAAAGATTATGTTAATATTTCTACTTCTAGTTCTACATCTTTCAGTTCTTCTATTCCTTCTACCTTTACTAGTAGTCAAGTTCAAGATGAACAAATTAGTATAAATGATCGTGTCTTGATGCGAAAACATAAAAGACCTTGAGGATCATCCGGTTTATTTCTAGAACTTGACACTCATTAACAAGTACTTTTGAGTTTGGTGATAGCAAAATAGGTAAAGATTTTTCTGTCTTTGAATGGTGGAGTCGACACCAAAATACATTCTCAGTCCTTGCACAATTACAAGTTCGATTTCAACAGTTGCCGTTGAGTAAGTATTTAGTGTGGGAGGAAGTATTTTTTATATGATTCGATCTCCAATGGCTCCCAAATCATTGGAGGCACAAACATACGTTGATGATTGGACTAGAGTGACATTAAAGGACACAAGAAATTGGAAGAGAAGAAAATGACAATTTATTCAACTTCACAACTGAAGAAAGAATGAGAACTTCAACTTCCAGCATAGCTTATGATTAAATTTAAAAGGTAAAGTGGTAAATAATTTAAAAAAAAAAAAGGTAAAAGAACTACGTGAATTTTGATTTCTCTAAACTGTAAGAGGATACATAGGCAACTTAATTTTTGGTAAGAAAATTAAGTTCAGAATCTTTAATTTTTGTTCATTTTATTTTTCTAATTTAATTTATTAATTCAAACTCTTAATTTTTTTTCAACCTCATATGTAAATGGTCAACTAATATAATATACTTGTTTTAATTTTATTTTTAATTCAAACTCTTTATATTTTTTAATTTCAAGTGAATTACAATTTTCTTAAGTTTTTAGATTTAATTTTTAATTCAGACCTTATTTATATTAATTATTAGTTTTTATTTCAACTTAGAAGTAATTTATTTATCTTTTAAAGTAATTTAATTTAATTTTGTAATATAAATATTATTATTTTTAATTTAAAAGTAAATTATTTATTTTTATAAAATAAAAATATTATTTAAAAAATTGAATCGGTTTAACCGTAACTAAAATTGAAACTAGGAGTTAAGCTAGTTTTGATTCAGTTCCACCTTTAGTGGAACCGTGAACCGCCTATTCGTGGACCAGAACTAGCGATTTTAGAACCATGGCAAGGCCTAGATGTGTATATATATATATATATTTTAAAAATTACATATCAATCAAATAATACAAATATAGAGTGGCAATTTTTTTAATTTAGATCTTTATTTTTTTGGCAGCAATTTAGCTATGTAATGAATATATCTTTTTTAAAAATTTTATTTATGTTTGATAATTGTTTTTAAACTTCTAATGATTTGGACAAAACCTATGTTAAAGCATAGGTAAAATTCAATGCTAAAACTCTAATACAATAATATAATTTGTCTTAAATTGATTGAAAGATAATCAACAATTAATGAAGGAATCAAATTAAAAATAAAATGTGTTACAAAAATAAAATTATGCCATCAATTAATTTTAACTTTAGTATTAAGAATTAAAAAAAAAAAGAATTTTGAAGTCATTGAAAACATAATGCATCAGTTTTACATTTAAGGCTTCTGCGCGTAATCGGATAAATTTTTTTTATATTTTCATATAGAAATAATTTTTATTTAGTTATAAAAATTTGTGGTTCCATTTATGTTAATGTTAAGTTATAAATGAAAACAAAGTTAACATTGTAATAATTTATAATTTTTTAGATTTCATTTTAAGAAAACTTACCTTTATATAATTTTAATTAGATACATATTTAAAAATATATATGATATGCAGCCTTAAACATAAAAAGAATATAAAATATAAAATTTTAGATTTTTAAAATGATTTAAAAAACTTTTAACAATGCATGTATATTTGTCTCTTTTTTTATACAATTTGAATTTGGGCTATTTTGTTAATTAATTATATTAATATAATAAATGTATTATTTGCTAGGGTAAATTACAATCACCTCCTGAGGTTTGTCCTAATTTACTAGTCCGTTTTTGAATTTTTAAAAGTCAACTAAATACTCTATCAGTTTTGATTTTATTAACAATTTTTCCCTTCCACTAACTAAATACCCCCTCAGGTTTACGATAAAAATATCAAACCTGAGGGGGTAGTTAGCTAGTGGAAAGGAAATTAATAAAATCAAATGTGAGAGGGTTATGAGTTGACTTTTGAAAATGCAAGGACGGATTAGCGAGTTTGGCCAAATTTTAGGGGGGTGATTGTAATTGTCCCTATTTGTTACTACCCATGATAAAAAAAATTGAGTTGGAATAAAAAACTTTGTAATTACAATTCTGCTTAACTATAATCCTACTATAGCAATAAAATTACTTTAGTTCTAATAGTATAACAATAAAGAGATTTTAAAATGTATCTCTATAAATTCCTAGCATGAATTGCAGACATTTTTTCATGTTAGTTGAAAATTTCTAAATTGGCACATATGAAACTTATTTTTCATATTCCTCAACCTAATGTATGATATCAAGTAGTCCTACTTTTTTTTTTTCAAATTTAGATTGGCACTAATTTTACCATAAAGATTTGGCATAAATCAATTGGTGCTAAATGTAATGACTACCATATCTTTTGATATACGCCTATTGGTACTAAAAATCATAACTTTTTTGACCTTTTATATATTTATACTAAACTTTAAAATTTGGCAAAACTAACCCAATTTGACATATTATTTGTAATGTTAGCACAATTTAACATATTATTTGCAATTTTAGCACAATTATGATTTGATAATAAATTAATAAATAAAATACATATGTAGAGTTTGAGGTGAATAAGCTAACATCTATTGTTATAGTCTCACATTCATATGAAGACTTAAAATAGGTTAAAAAGGAGATGAATATAGTCTTTACAAATTAGTTAAATTTTTCATTCCCATTTTTATATTTTCTTAAATTATTGAGATTGAAGTGTAACTAACTATTATAATTATTATTTAAATGATGTGGATGTGAAATTTATAAAAATAGAGCTTAGCTACTTCACATTGGATGTCATTAGGGGTGTGCAAACCGAGCCGATATGAAAATCCGGTCCGAAATCGAACCAAACCGAGTCGGTTTGGTTTGGATTTTAGGATTTTTATAAATTTTGGGTTGGAATCCAAACCAGACCAAAAACTGAATTTTATTATATAATATATATTTTTTACCTTAAAATATGGCAATATAATTGGTTTAACAAAGTGGTAGAGGCAATGAACTTGTATTTGAACGTTAGTGGTTTGATTCCCGGCCACCACAATTTGATTTTTTTCTTTTCATTTGACAAAAACTGATGAAACCTCATAAAATGCATTGCTGGAGGTCGAACCGGGGTCTCTAAGGAGAAGGGTGGCACTTTAACTGTTTTGGCTACCACATTTCCTTTGTTTTTTAGTTTTCTTTATTTTATTTAATATGATTCGGTTAACTCGAAAACCGATGGATACCGACCGACATAACTTTGGTTCGGGTCGGTTTGAAATTTTGAAAAAAAATTAAATCCGACTCGACCTGAACCCGCCCGATGCACAACCCTAGATGTCATATATTGATCAAATTGCAATTGTATTAAAATTGCAAATAATTTATTAAATTGGATTAGATGTACCAAATTTTAAAGTTTGACATAAATTTGCAAAAGGTCGAAAAGGTTGTGATATTTTGCACTAATGCCTTTGATATATTAACTTCAAAAAAATTTCATATTATAAAGATTTGTATATAATTTTAGTAAAATATTTACATATCTTAATTTTTTTTGTATAATTTTATCAAATCTTATATAAGTTTGTTTACCATCCAAACAAAAAAAAAATCCTATATAAAAATTTGGATTGAAAAAGAATCCTTGAAAGCTCCTTAAAAAGCATTTCCTAGCAAATTTGGAGTTAGACATGTTAAGGTTTGCTATTCTTGGATTTTAATGCAAGTTAGTTTCCTGAGAGTTTGACCCATTATTGGTGCTGCAAGTGTTGTTATCATTATCGGCATGTCCAATTCCTGCTCCCCAGATCTGAGCATAGACATTGTATATTCATTAGTTCGTTGCTTCTTCAAGTTGCTAAAATCAAGTGACTTGATTTTCGAACATGCTAAATTTGTAAGGGTCAACTACTGAATGATCTTTGTGCAACTTGTCTGACTATTAAACTTAGTGCTCAAGAATAATAAGAACAAAGTTTAACAACTAAGAAATGAAACCAGATGCTCGGAGATAGATTGCTTTCGAGAACCAGGTGCTCCAAGGAATCGCATAAGCTAGAGAATGACAAACCCAGGTGGTCAATTATCTTAGGATTTATTGCTCAGTACTTGATGGACCTCATGAAGCCAGTGCTCAGTGTTCAATTGGTGGTCAGAACTCAATGCTTCTTATAAGTATCTCGGATGTTGTTGGGTGGTCAAAAACTACGTGGCTCCATAAATTAGACCTTGAATTTTGATTAGTTGATTTGGTAATTTGTTATAATCCAATGGCAGTATAAGCTTCGTTATATCAGAATCAAGATTCATTTAGGAATTCATCAAATCTTATCTTCATTGTTGGGTAAAAGTAATTCGCTAATAATAAACCATTCTTGCTTAAGCTTATCCCCATATGGGCTCAATGCTCGGTGCTCGGAGCTCGGCTTTTGATTTGAGAACCATTCTCGTTCAAGGCCTTCCTCCGCTGTCTTCATTAATTTTTATTTCATTTTTTAAAGAATTGGAAGCTTTGCTGTTGCCACCGCAGCTCTCAAGAGTGGTACAGGCCTTTTAGGCTTCTAGTAATTCAAGCTTTAAGTTATAATCCATAGTGATGGCAGAAACTTAGTAAAATTCACCAAGTGATATTATAGCTTCACGTGAATCTTAGTTTCGAGCTTCGCAAATTGATGCTCGAGTTATTAGTAGCTTGGAGCTGTAAAAATTCATTATTGTTTATGAAAGAGTCTCAGAATTACGCTTGATGAATTACTGCTTCAGCTATATTTGGTCAGAAAGTACAGGGGCAGTATCTTTCTATGTTGTATTCCAAACCTAAAATAAGATAGATCAAGACTGTTCCTTGCCACGAAATATTCTATTTATCCTTTAAGCATGATGATAATTATGACAATATTGCCGATCACAATACCTTTGTCTTATGGCATCCATTTATTTATGATTATAGAATTTTACCTCTTCCTTAGAAAGCAATGTATGGTTTGGAGTTTGTGGGCTAAGCTTTGATTCCAGTTCAGATGACTCTTCACTGTCATCAACTTCCATTGGAACTAGATTTGCTTTCTGTCAATACCATTAAAAGTTGGTTTCTCCTTTTGATTTTATCTTTCTTCGCACAAATGAACTCCAAGTGTGTAGTTTCTTTTTGTTTTATATTCTTTGAAAGTTTGACAACGACTATGAAGCTTGTTCCTTGAATGCATTTTTTCTCTGTGATTCAGATTATGCCTATTATCACAGTATTTTGCTAAGATAAACTAGATCATTTGCTATTAAAGTTGGAGCTAGAGATCTTGCTATCTAATTCATGTAGAAGTTTCTCTATGCACCATTATTATGTTAGGTTTTCATGATGCAAACACACAGCAAAAATTAAAATTTTTAATCATAAAACCCTCACATGATCCATATAATTTGAATAAATCGATCAAGAGGGATTCCAAAAACTCTTCAAGACTATTTCAATGCAAGAGGGTTGGAAGAATGAGAGGGGGTTCACACCGGTAACACCCTTCCTCGAGCTTTTCTTGTCTTTTTGTCGGATTAAGATGCCGCCAATAAAGTCACATCCTCTACCGATATCCACGCTAACAGGGTGACCAAAGCAGTGTTGGTGTTCTAGCACCTTTTCTCTAAGACTCTTCTTATTTATTTTTTTTCTCTATGTGTGCTTTTCTTTTCTTAAAGGAAGTGGAAGAAGGAGGAGAATAAGAGCTTACAAAAATCTTAGAGAATGAGATATGTATATATAGACATCCCTTCTAGGGTTTCACTTACAAAAATGATTTGGGTAAGTTAACCCTTTTATTTCTATTTTGATTCTTATTGCAAGAATAGAATTATTTCCAATTTATTTAAGATAATACTTATCTTAAACAAATAAGGAAATAAATATAAACAAAAATAGAATTCCTTTCTATTATACTTAAGATAACACTTACCCTAAATAAATAAAGAAATATATAATTATAAATATATACTACATATATATTTATATACATATTTATTTATTTATCCTGACAGAGTTTCATTGGGTGATTAACCCAAGTCCGCTTTGGGCGTGTTCTAAGTGTGTGACTTGTAGGTTCACGCAACGTTGGCAGTGAGCCTAAAATCTCATTTTTGGCCTACAAGTCATAAGACATTATGACTATCCAAGTTGTGTGAAGGCTAATAATCCGACACAACTTAATCCACAACATGTATTATAGTCCTTTTGTCACGCGATATCTTGATTGAACATAAGGCATGGTCCATGTTATCCTTATATTACTCAATTATATTAGACTAATATTGATAACTCTTTATCTGATATTGATAACTCTTTATCAAATCGTTTCAGCATGACCATGCATTTTTTCTTCGGTCTAACTTATTGAGGGGCACACAGATATCTTCCCATAATAAATGAGGGAGAAATTCCATCTTAATGACTCACATTCCTCACACAACTCATTTTATGTCCAATCACAACCTGTTTTACCATTTTGTTAAAGATGATGTAAAAATGTGTCAAAATACAGAACTTATTATGGAGGAAACCATTGTGATTTCATGTCAGAGGACTGCAATAATACTATTGTGATAAGAAACACTTATGACAATTATTCATATAGTATTCTCATAGCATGTTGATCTAGTACATCATTTCTCTAAATATGTACATTTGAGTTTGACTCAATATCTCATATACATGATCATTAAAACATAATCATCAATCAACCTCATACTAGTCTTTATTCATTGTTATTCCCACAATAATGATTAACTAGGGATAATTTAGAATAGAATTCAAGTTTCACCTAAGATTTTTACTATCAAGTCACATACTTGATGACCTTAGATAGAATTAACTATTCAACGATAATATTAGAATTAGCCAGTAATAAAGAAAAGAGCAAATTACATTTACCTCCCTAAGGTTTAACCTAATTTCAACTCTCTTTCCTCTTGTTTAAAAATTGAACATTTACATCCCTCAATTTTTATTCTGTTAACATTTAATTCCCTCTGTTAACTTTTCCCTTAGGTTTTTTATATCAAAATACATTTAACTCCTTCTATTTATGAAAATAAAACAATTTAATCCCTAAGTTCTAATAATCTAAAATAATTTAGTCCTTCAACTTTTTAATTATTTAAAATTTAAAATTTCAATCCTAACTAAATTTTAGACATGTACACATATCTCCATCAATTTACTTTTTTTGAATTATACAAAATACACACTAACTCGAAAGTTAAGTTGTAATTGTAATGAAATGAATTACTAAAACTAAAGTAATATATAAAATTAATTACTTTAATAAAAGGTAAAATTAATGAAACCAAACATAAAAAATAAATATAACATAAAATTGATTATAATTTAATTTTTTAATTTTAAAATGTTGATTAGAACATGTGTAACCGTTGAAAATTTAATTAAAATTATGATTTTAAATTTGAAAATTAAAGAACAACAATTTTTATTTTATTAAAATAAAAATGATTAAAGTGTTAGTTTTTACAAAATGTAGGGAGTAAAATGTTTAGTTTGTATAAAATAGAGGGAGTAAAATGTCCTATTCATTAAGATACTAAAGGAAAATATAATAGAAGGACTAAAGTGTTGACGGAACTAAAACTTAGGGATGTAAATGTTCGATTTTAAAACAAGAGGGATGAGAGTTTGAATTAGGTCAAAGAGGTAAATATAATTTGCTATAAAGAAAATGCCTCTTTATTAATAAAATGAAAATATGACAAAGTTAAAGTATGGCCATTATATAATTGGCCTAGGGCATATCACTAACATATTACAGCTGAGCTCTTTCTTCATGTTTACAATGTTTCTACTTATGGCAACTTTGTGTCTTGTTCGAGACCAATAAAAGCCATCCTGGATGTGATGCGCATGCTTTGTGGTCATATATCATTTGCTTTAGTTCCGAACCCAATTGCAAGGTGACCTTATGTGATGATCCTTTATATGTTGTTTGTTTTTCCACCTTCTTAATGTCTTGTATAGTGAAGTTGTATAAATCCTTGGGTGACTCAAAATCTTTAATTTAGAGCTTGAAAAAATATCAGGCCTAAAGTTTGCAATAATGCATTCGTTAGAATTTTGATGATGTATTCTCTTGCTGCTATAATGGCTTGATAAAACATTCTTAGGTTGTTATCCTTAGCTTTTCTTTAAATGATTTGAAGTAATTCTGCTTTGTATTCTCTTGTTTCTTTTATGGCATGATAAAAATATTTTATTCCCTGATCTCTTGTTGTTCTTGCTCTCTCTGATATGTCATATTCCTTTTCTTATTGCTTAAATTCAGGTCCATCTTAATCTTGGCAGCATGATAATATCTTTACTTTTTGCATGTATCTAACAATCAATTCATTAGGAATTCTTGAAATTTCTATCTTCTCTTAAATAAAATTTTATAAGCTCGAGATAAGTGTTCTTTAAGAAAATCTATCTTTTTGAATAAATGGGTCGCTTGCCAATACACTAGTTCTTCCTTAATGAGTATGCTTTTTTTTTTTTCACTTCATGTAGTACAAAAATCATATAATTGTAGAATAATGGCTTTAGTTTTCCTTTCATCCGTTCGGGGTTGCATGTTTGAATTATTGAGCTAGCTTCCCAATAACAAACGATAACTCAAAATTCAATTTGTTTAACCCCCTAGATCTTGGCTATTTATTTTGAAGTGAATAATACAAGCTAGGTTCCCATAGATGGTGCCACTTTATAACTCCAAAATTGATCTTTATTGTAGAAATTATATCGACAAGAAGAGCTAGTAAATGGGTGGGGTTTTACTCATAAACACTCTAAAACTTAAGTCCAATATTTCTATGGGAAAAAATAATAATAGAGCAAGTAAAGCGGTATAGAATGATGATAGAATGAATATTGAATGAATGTTTATGTGTATGATGAGATGATAAGATAATATAATTATGGAATGAATGATATGAGATGTATGTATCGGGAGAAATTATACATAAGCCTAATTGGATTGTGTATTCTTGTTGATAAGTGTCACTATCCTTATTGATTTGGGTTTTTCCCTCTTTATATCTAAATATGTACCCTTTTTCTTTAAGGTTTGGAGTCCATTTCCAAGTAAAATACTTGTATGGGTTATTAGATAAAGATCAAGATGTTGACTAAATGGTTCATAAATACTCCAAAGATCCATTGCTAAGAGTTGGTGGTCCAATGTCTAGAGCAAGGACAAGAAGGATGAAAGAGGCTTTACTAGGCTTAATCATAGGGATGCTTGACAAAAGGGATGTTCTAGAGGTTTTCAAAGTTATACTAAAGATAATCATTTATCTTTAAATGCAAGATGATGGACAAGAGTTAGAATTGAAATAATAACTTTTTGCATCCATGATATAAGACCAAGTTATATGGACATGTTAAGGAAAGGCCCAATTTGTATGCTAAGGTGTATTAAATGACTAGTTTTTGTTTTGGACTTATTTGGGCTTGTTACATTTTGTCCAATCCTCAATCAACTGGGTTCCATTTACTTTGAATTTTCCATTCTTAGTTATCAGTAGTTGTCATCTTTTTGAAGGAATGCTCTTTAGTTAGGAATTTTTCTTTATATGTATCATTAGGAATAGGTAAGAAACACCTTTTTCTTCAAGAATTAGGATGTTTACATGTATATAAAGGCTATTACTGTATAAAAGAAATTTTTAGTTATCATTGATAATATTGAGGTAATTTAACAAGGTTTGTTTTACTTTCTTGTGTTGTTAATAGAATACAATATTGTAACTTATTAAAAGAGTGGTCAACCTTTATGGCGTCTTCAAAATTGGATTTTGAGGACTTAGTTTTTTTAGGGTTTCATTTTGATCATCTACAACTTATTTTCTAGCTTTCTTGTGTGCACATAATAAATTGATTCAAGAGTTCCTAGAGTAGGTTATATAGCAAGTTCTTACCATTTAGTATCAGATTTTTGACTTTAGAAATGGATTACCTATCCTTTGTTTAGTTTTTATTTGTATTTTCTTCAATTTTTATTTTTTTATCTTGTGTTGTCTTTGCTTAATTCATTTATTTTTTTTACTTTCTAAATCTTCATGTTCTTTGTGTTCTCAGAGTTCTTTATATTCTTGAATGTATTCAATTTTTATTTTGTGTGTTTTAGTTTTATTTAAAAAAAGAAAAAGAGGACAAATAAAAAAATAAAAAAATAAGAAAGAGATTAAAAACGAACTTTCAATTTGGCAAAAGAAGGAAAAGATAGATTACATTGTTTGATTTGTGTGCTTCTTGTATGTAGATTACAAATTTAATTTTTAATCCTTTTTGAAGCATAAAAGAATTTCTTGAATAGTAACTTCTATACTCTCTTTCTTTTTAGGATTTATATATTTGACTAAGTTAAAACAAGTTGAATATTCCTTTTTGAGTTAAGATTGCTTTTCTTACTCATATAACAACGGTCCTACTATATTAATTAGTCTTAATCTTTATCAAAGAAGGATTCATGAGTCCAAATTAAGTTAAATTTAATGCTCCCCATTTTATTTATCCAATTTGGGTTCAATTGTATATATATAAGGCTGTTTTGTTTCATTTTGCTTTTCTCTTTGAATCTTTACATTATAGTGACTTCTTTACATGTCTTTTGCTTCCTTTTGAAGTTTTCTTACATCCTTGGCTACTTTAATTAATTTTTCTTTATGCCATTTACCTCAAATAAGCTTTAAAGTTCTAATTTTTAAGATTACCACCATTTAATTGATTGCTCCTTTAAATCTGTTGATTTTTTATTCTTCTAAGTACATAAATGAAGTTGCCTGGAGTTATAAAAGGCAAGAGTGGTAAGATTTTCATTGGGAAAAAGCCAAAATTTTAAGTGAAAAATTATTCACATCCTTGAATGTAACACATAAGGGAGTGTTTGAGGATATTACTAATAATTTTCGCAGGTTTTAAACATGAGTGGTGAAGGAGGACAATAAGTTATTGACGTGAAATTTGTCATTAAGGCTATCAATGAGTAATTTAAGAAGTTGAAGGCAAGTGTAGATGATTTGCAATTCACATTTAATTATAAGGCCTCTAAAAGATATATTATGGTTTGCAAGTGGTGATTGCAACTCATAAGAGATAGGCTAAAGGGATATTTTATTTTCTGATGATATTGTTATGGGAGGGATAGTCTTGTGGAGCCAACCCTATGAGTTTGGAGTCACCACCCGACCACAGTTGGGAAATAGAAAATTAGTGTGTAGACCCACTTCCCTTGCCAGAGATTTTGGGTTTGGAGAGTCATCATCTACTGAACTATATTTTTTAATTATGCATGTCTTATATTCGCTTGTCACATTACTCTAGTTTGGATTTTAATGATGCATTTACCACACTTTCATATTAATCAATTTAAAGTAATATTGAATCGATAATTGAAATGCGGGATACTTGAATTTGACGTGTACACATTGCAAATATAAATGAAAGGCAAATAAATAAACATAATAAGCATGGCAAGTCAAATAAGTAATGACATGCATTTCAAGTAAAACAAGTAGGCAAGTAAGCAAATAGCACACAAAGCATGTAAGAAATAATAAATAAAAATAAACGAACAAGAAAAATAAAATGGAAAAAGGAATTAAAGATTACAACCCTTGAAATAGCCTATTCCAATAAATATATCAAAAATAAAAAACAAATAGAAGGGGAGTGAGGACTAAGGATTACAATGCTTTGAGAATTTCCTATTCTATTAATTACATTGAAAATGGAAAAAAAGAAAAGAAAAATTATATTCTAATAATTTCTGCAAAATAAAGGTTAGTACGCACACACATCCAAGCATACATCATATTTATAGTAATAATATATTTTATACATTCACATGGTAATAGATTGAACAAATAAAATAATAATAGAATAAAGCAACAAATCTAAATAACAAAAAGCATTGAAACAAATTAAAAAAGGTAAATTATATTTTCCCCCATGTGGTTTGCCATATTACATTACTTCATCCCTGACATTTGGAAAATACTTATTCATTCCTAACATTTGCTTTTTTTAGCACTCATTAGTCCTTCTGTAAGGATTAAATACTACAAGAAAAAGCAAATGTCAGGGATGAATAAATTTTTTTAAATGTCAGGGATTAAGTAGTGTAATGTGACAAAACACAAGGGAAAAATATAATTTACCCCTTAAAAAATGAAGTGCCAATGATAATACACGATTTATGTGATTAATTAGGAATAACACCTCAAATGATTCTTTAATTATCATCAATATTTGGTGATTAATCACTAGGTTATTGGCATTTTTTTCCAAATCATTATGCACAAATGATTGAATGAAATATGTAAAATGGTGAAAAATAAATAGAGTAAATAAATAAAAATAAAATGAAATGAAAGAAATGAATCAAAGGAAAATATTTATAACTTCATAAGAAAATAATATTATGGGAAAATATTTCTAAAATTTGCTATGTCAATAAAGATACCAATTTTATTCCAAGAGTGTCATAAAAATGACAATTTTATACTTAAGATGCTATTTTAATTCCAAAAAAAAATTATTAATTATATTTTTTGATTAATAAAGTCACCATCTTCATAGGGTAATTAAAAATAAAAACTTTATATTAAAAATTACTATTTTCATTATAAATGATAATAAAAATGATAATTTTGTACCAAGAATCTACTAAAGAAATATGATTTTTTTATGATAAAACAAATGCACAAAATTATCAAAAGAAATTATCATTAATATTCTTGATTTGTAAAGTTATCCACTTTATATGAAGAATAAAGTAGAAAACTTTTAAATTAAAAACATCATTTTTAGTATACAAAATAATAAAATGACATTTCATATCTAGAATATAGCAAAAATGGAATTTTTATACTAAAAATAAATAAATAATGTAAAAATGATATCCTGACAGAGAAATAAAACAAATTTTATAAAATAGAATTCTCTACAATGAGATTTGTTCAAATTTGATTATAAAAATATGGACTTTATTGTTAATTATGCATAAAAATAAAATAGAATTACAAAGATGAATGCAAATGGGCATGTCCTGAAATGTTCAAAATGCAACATTCATGTAAATTTGCTAAATAAGTAAATAAACACTTTCAAATCCACATCAGCTCATCACATCACTAAGATCACAACTTCAACATAAAATATATTAATAAAATAAATAAAAATCTATATGAAATGTAAAAAATGATGAAAATATTGAGAATGATATGAGATAATAAAATAAAAATAAAGAAAAAATAAGAATAATAGAAATGGAAAAGAGAAAAAAAGATAAAAGATGTAGAAATAGAGAT
>CATIWM010062242.1:0-26999 GCA_949671775.1 Mallotus repandus
GGCCATGTCGAACAAAGAGAAATTTCCCTGCTAAAAAAGGAATAGGAAGTTAAGGGAATTCATGTTTCCTATCAAGTTTGCCCTATAAAAAGGGGATTGTGGGGAGCTAGAAGATATTTTAGTCATTTATAGAAGTCCACAAACAAGAACTCAACAAAGATTTGGAGAAGATTTGTGCAAGAATCAAGAGTTTTATTTTATTCTTCTTCATCTTTAGAATTCTCTTTAATTATGTTTGTGTTCTTTACTACAATTATGAATGGCTAAATCCTTTTCAGGATTTAGGTTAGGAGTAACTATTCCATGAAGTGATTGAACACATAGTCTTATTAAATTGATTTTCAGTTAATTCTATGAGTTGCACTTAATGTATGCTTTCATTCTTGGCCAGCTTGCATGTTTATGGGTAAATTCACCAACGAGAGTTAGGGAAATTTATCAGCTTAAGACTCATAGGACTTAGACCACTCAACTACGAGAGTAGGAGAGCTCTATGGGGAACCACGACAATAGACAGGGTTTACGGTGGTAAATTAATACTCAAAGAATTTAATGAGTTTTGATTAACTTCTTAATCACGAGAGTAGATTAAATCTTAATCTTTACATCCTTAATTGAAATCGAGAGAGTTTTTAGGTATTTTAGAGCAATTACCCTTAACTGAAATCATTGTTTTTGTGTATTAACGTGTTCATGATCATATTGGAATAGTGAAACTAAACCTAGGCTCTAAGCTTTTTATCTTTTGATTTTAATTTAATTTAGATTGTTTTGTTAATTTAGATTACAACTCACTTTTATTTAATTTACTAGCTGAGAATATAAATAAAAAATATTGGTACTCAATATATAGTCTTCGTGGGAATGATAACTCTTTATATTGCAATCACAATCTGTGCACTTACGGGTGTTGAACGCAACACTAACAACTTAAATTTGGTGGGTGGAAATTTTTTATTTAATTTTAACTCTATTTTATTAATTTGATTTAATGAAAATAAAGAATGATAAAAAGAATATTGAGGTAATAATTTTCATAAATTCAATACACCTAGCTAGCTATTGTAAGTTAGTTGTTTTGATCAATTATAATGGAACCTAAATTTTTTTTTTTAAACTAGGTGTTGCAAAAAAATTAGAATATACAATTCTAAATGTTATATTTCAAATAAGAAATTCACTTAAAATTGAAGACATAACAAAATAATTTATTAAACAAAAAAAATTAAAAGAAGAGCTCTCAACTCTCACAAACACTCAACACTCATAACACTACACTCTATATAAGACTTTTAGTCTTATTTTCTTTTTCAGTCACTTAATGATTTACAAGACTTAAAGGCTTGGATATTTATAGCAAACTATAAGAGATACACACCACAAATTTATTTAAACTAATTAATTCCTTACCACACAAATAAAAGCTAGTCTAATAAATTTGTATCCACACAATGTGCTTATCTTCCTACCACACAAATAAAGGTTAGGCTAATTAATTTGTGACCACACAAGGTGCTTGAGATTGATTTTTAACACTCCCCCTCAATGTTAACTCCCTTTTTTTTTTGTACAATGTCAAGTTGTCGACGAAAAACTTTGAACTTACATGTACTTAGTCTTTTTGTGAATAAGTCTGCAACTTGATCATCTGTCTTGATTTTTTTCATTTCAATTTTTTCTTGCAAAACCTTTTCTCTTATAAAATGATAATGTACTTCAACATGCTTAGTTCTTGCATGAAAGGCTGGACTCTCTGCTAAATGAATTGCCGACCGATTATCACAGTGCAACAAAACTATATGATCTACTGGTTGATGTAGATTATTTATTAACTGTATCAACCATGTACTCTCTTGAGCTGCCATTATGGTTGGTCGATACTCAGCTTCAGTGGTTGATAATGATACCATAGGTTGTCTCTTGCTACACCAAGAAATTGTTCTAGAACCAAGCTTAAACACGTGCCCAGTTATTGACCTCCTGGTGTCATGATCTCCCGCATAGTCAGCATCACAATAACCAACTAACCTGCAGTCTTCACCTTTCTTGTACAAAAGACCATAGTCAATTGTACTATTAACATATCTCAGTATTTGTCGAATTGCTTCCAAATAAGGCTTCTTTGGATTTTGCATGTACCAACTCATCACACCAACTGCATAAGAAATGTCAGGTCAATACAAAGTTAAGTAGATCAGACTACCCACCAATTTTCGATACATTGTCACATCTTCTAAACCTTTCACTTCATATGCATACTTTTAGCATTTTGTTCCATCGTCATTGAAATTGGCTTGCATTCAAGCATTCCGAACCTTTTCAACAAAGCTTTGAAATATTTTTCTTAACAAATAAATATTCCTTCTTGTGTCCGATTAGCCTCTAAACCAAGGAAGTGCTTGAGCTGTCGAAGTTCCTTCATCTGGAAATGAACTGATAAGTTCTCCTTCATTTGAAGAATTTCTGCCTCATCATTACCGGTTATGATTAAATCATCCTCGTACACTAGCACAATAGTTAGCTTTCCTTCATTGGCCTTGACAAACAAGCTAGAATCTGTAGGTGTTACTGAATAACCACTTTGTGTTAGAAATTTAGCAATCTTACCATACCACGCCCTAGGTGCTTGTTTCAATCCATAGAGAGCCTTCTGCAGCTTACATACATATTCAAGATGATCTTGGCTCTAAAATTCCATTGGTTGGATCATGTAAATCTCATGATCTAATTCTTCTCTATGAAGAAAAGCATTCTTCACATCCATCTGTTATAAGTTCCAGCCTTTGTTGGCTGCAAGTGCAAGTAGGACTTATACAATTGTAAGTGTCACCACTTGACTAAACATTTCATCATAGTCTAGTCCGTACTATTGAGAGAAACCACAAGCTAACAATTGTGCCTTATTCCTCTCGATTGACCCATCTGTACGGCGTTTTATCTTGTAAACCCACTTGCAAGATACGGGTTTCACATCTCTTGGCTTTGGCACGAGATCCCAAGTCTGATTTTGCTAAAGTGCATTGATCTCTTCTTTCATAGCTATCATCCATTTAGAATTATGTGATGCTTCTTTAAACGTCTCAGGCTCTATTGTTTCTTCAACTATGGCTGCATTAGCATATTTAGGATTTGGCCTTTATATTCTTGTTGACTTTTGGAGTTGAGATTGTGGAGTTAATTCTTCAGTTTCATTAGGCCCACCTTTTTCATTTGGTTGTTGATACACACCAGTTTTCCAAGGATTCATATCACTCTTTTTTCGATATCATCACCATTTGGATCTCCTAATTCATCTGAACTTGGTTGGATTTAAACAATATGCTCCTCCATCTTTTATTGTAGCTTGTCTCTAAATTCTCTAGAGTCTGGCAACACCTCCTTCTCTGAGGACCACCAAGAAGATGATTCATCAAACACCACATCTCGTGAAGTATAGCATCATCCACTCATTAGATCGTAACATTTCCACCCCTTTCTCTGGCTGTCGTATCCCATAAAGATACATCTAATAGTTTTTTGTCTTCATAAATGATCAGGAATAAATACATAACATACACAGCCAAATACTTAAAAGTAGCTAACTATTGGTTTCATGTTTCATAGTTTTTCAAAAGGTAAAACAAATTCTAACCTCGGTTGAGGAAGTCTGTTGATCACAAAGGTTGCAGTCCTTATTGCTTCAACCCAAAACCTTCCTAGTACGTTCTTTACATGTAGCATACTTCGACAAACTTCTATAAGATGACGGTTCTTTCTCTCAGCTACACCATTTTATTGTGGCATATTGGCACAAGTGTACTAACAATGTATTATGCATTCTCTTAGATATTGAGAGAATTTGCTTGAGCTCTATTCTCCCCCATTGTCTATGCGTAAGCAATGAATCTTCTTTCCTAATTATCCTTCATATGACTCTTTGAACTCTTTAAACTTTGAGAATGTTTCAAATTTTTCATTCATAAAGAAAACCAACACATATCTTTAGAAATCATTAATGAATGTCACCATGTATCGTATACCACCAATTGACGGTTGGTTAACTAGTTCAAACACATCAGAGTGAACTAACTCTAATAGTTCTTTTTCTTTAAACTTTGATTCCTTATATAGCAATTGGTGTGCTTTACCATAATGGCATCCCGTACATACTGTGTCTATTCGCATGTTAAGTTGAGGAAGCCCCTTGAGCATCGACTTCTTCATCATCACACTTAGCTTGGAATAGCTAACATGACCTAACCTTATGTGCCATAAATCTTATGTCTCATTTTTCCTTGTTCTATTTACATATGCACATTCAGCTGACATTACATAGACTGACTCTAATTGGCGCCCCTTTATTATTGGTGTTTCTGATATTTTGAGGTCATTATACACCTTTACATCTTAAGGACTGAACAAGACATAGTTGTTTGATAATGTCATAGCAGATTTTTCTTCATTCTTGGGATATGGTAAAAATTTTGAAGAAGAACCTATTTAGAATTATATCGAGGCGTAACTATTGTCTTACCAATGTGAGCTATCAATAACCTTGAATTATCAGCTGTCATAACCACGCAACCTCCTTTATACTCAGACAGGTTTTGCAACTCCTTTTTATGACCTGTCATATGATTTGAGCAACCCGAATCTATAATCCAGTCATTCTTGTAGTTAATTTGTTCTGGTGTTGTTATCGTGAGAGCTAATTCTTCTTCCTCCATAGCAAATAATGCTTCAGCATCCCAACCATCTTTGCTATTCTCCATAGCAGTATTACTTTCAACAAGCTTTTTATTGGTCCAACAATCTTTCGCCATGTGGCCCTTCTTTCCACAATTATAACACTCGCCATCGAACTTTCTCTTATTACTTTGATTCTTCGAAGCTCCCCCTGGATGAGAACCTCCCTTCCCTTGATGAATTTTCACCTTGTCATCATCCATTTTATATCCACTACCAGTGTACCACTTGAAAATGCCTCTAGTTTTCCTAGTGTAAAGTGCTTCCTCCTCACCCTTCAGCGAGACTCCTCCTATTTGCTTAGCCATAGCTTCCTGACATGCAAGTAAATTTTCAAACTCAACAAGCAGTGGTTGTGTCGACCATCCCTATACAACGGCAATGAACCCTCGATATTTAGGTCTCAAGCCATGGATAATTATTCTCTTTATCCTAGTTTCCTTAATAGGAGCTATCAAATCTAATTCTAAAATTTCACGCCAAATCACCTTCGCCTTATGAAAATATTGGGCAATCGTCATGTCGCATTGCACCATTGATAGCAGTTCGTTCTTGAGAAGTTACACTCTTGTATCATTCTTCTTTTAAAAAAGTGTAACAAAAGTGTCCCATGCCTCCTTTAGTGTTTTGGCATCCCAGATGTGCTCCAACATTTCTTCTTCAATTTTGGTCTTTAAAGCAAACATCACTTTGCCTGATTTAATCTTCCATTTCCGCAAGACGCTATTGGCATCTTCGGCGCCTGTTATAGAACTTCACCACCACCAAAAATATCCTAAAGGTCTTAACCTTGTAGGTAAGACTCCATACATGTTGCCCACGTGTTGCAGTTTTTGTTGTTGAGCTTCTTAATTTCTTCAACTACTTAAAGATCACCCATTATATTGGCAGTACTTCAGTAATGCCAAACAAATTTTGTCAACAAACTTGCAGAGTCACAGACTACTACTACATGACACATAGAAGCTCACTCACTCATAATTTCTAGAAGCCCTTTCTAATATGGAAGATCAGTCAAAACTGTAACCACAAAGCATTCTCAGAATTTCAAGAAATTCTACAACTTGAGCGGTCCCAGATCTGATACCAAATATAGAGGAAAAATTATAATATACAATTCTAAATTTTATATTTTAATGAAGAAATTCACTTAAAATTGGAGACACAACAAAATAATTTACTAAAAAAAAATTACAAGAAGAGCTCTCAACTCTCGTAAACACTTAACACTCACAAGACCACACTCTATATAAGACTTTTAGTGTTATTTTCTTCTTCACTCACTTAATGATTTACAAGACTTGAAGGCTTGGGTATTTATAGCAAGCTATAAGAGATACACACCACACATTTATTTAAACTAATTAATTCCTTACCATAAAAGCTAGGCTAATTAATTTGTATCCACACAATGTGCTTATTTTTCTACCACACAAATAAAGGTTAGGCTAATTAATTTATGACCACACAAGGTGCCTGACATTGATTTTTAACACCACTGGGCAGGGGTAAGAATCGAATTCTTAAATTGTATTATCTTAAAAATAGTTATGGTACTAAACTATTTAACCTTCAGGGGAACTTGAATTTTGAGGGTCATTATATGGTGTCATGATGATATCATGTCTTCAAGACATGACCTATACTTGTAGGTGGAATAGATTATCTTTTTTTTCCTTTACCCATTTAAGCAGTCACCTTGAAACTAATATATTGAATTTTCTTTTTTGGCATTTGAAGATTAGGATTCTTAAAATTTTGAATTCAGGAATTTCTTTGCATTATAAGCACATTTCACTGTTAACATTTGACAAATATATATATATATATATATATATAGCAAACCAATCCAAACCCATCTTCCATCTTCATTTTTCTTAGTATGTTAGTTGATCTGTAAGTCCAAACTAAAAATATAGCCATGAAGACAGTTACAGAAAACAACTTATATAAGAGAGTTTCATTAGCTTTTATTATTTAAAAAAAAAAGGGATATAGCACTCTTCACTTCCCATCTCTTTCTGTTTCTCATGGAGATGTTAATGTAAAGTAAATATTTATATATATATATATATACAAGAGCACATCTTTATGATAGAAGTTACCTCATCTTTGACTTTTGATTTTCTTATCCTTTTATTTAAAATAGGGGAAGCATTATTTGCACTCCTTCAAATTTTACCAGCAGTCCTCCATGAGCAATGCTACATTAATACCCCTATTTCTAAAACTACATAATTACAGGTGCATTCTCTTTCTATTACCTTTTATATTGTTGTTCTAATTTTTTACTTTTTGACTTTATAATTCATTTTCATATAAGGGACATTTTGCAATTTTTCTTATCATTCTTGGTTTGATCTTGACTTTTTTTTTTTTAGAAAGAGGCCTGTACATATTGAATAATGCACCGACGGTCTCTCTCTCTCCATATTTCTAGAATTAATTATTTAATATTTTAATTATTTTAAAATTATTTATATCTAGAACTATCTAGCAATTGGTTGGACAAATTGTTTTCTTATCAATAATCATACAGCTTCTCAAAGTCACCAATCAAGAAGCTTCTCCAATCTTTTAGTCACCAACTTTACTCTAGTATAAATAGAGTGCTAGCTTATTTTTTGTGTGTGTCAAGTGAGTTAGTGAATGTGTAAGTTTGTGGTACGTGACTGGTGTGTTATTCAATAAAGATGTGTGTTGTGATAAGATAGCTAATGGAGAGTGTCTTTAGTGTAAATATTTATACGAGTGTTTTGCGTGTAAGTGTTTTTGTAATAAATATTTATAATAAAATTAAGTTTATTTTAAATTAGTCCTCCACATATTCTACAAGTGGTATCAGAATAGGCGGTCAAGGATCGACTACCAAGTGCATTCGGAGCAAGCGATCGAGGATCGTGTTACATTGAGGTGCTGCTAGTGTGCAATCTAGGACTGTAAAGTTTATTGGTCTGGGACCAAACTCACTTGGTTAATTAGAGTTAAATAAACCAAGTCATAATGGCGGACATGACTACATCGGTAAGTAGTCTTGAAAAACTTAATAATAATAATTATAGCACTTGGAGTACTCATATGCAATTCTACTTGCTCGGTTAAGATTTGTGGGAGATTATTGGAGGTAGTGAGACCTCAGCTCCAATAAGTCAAGATGATCTTAAGAAGTGGAAGGTCAGAGCTAGAAAAGGAATGTATATTTTATATGTATCAATGGAGGATCATTTGTTGCAGAGCATTAAGGAAGCAAAGACACCTAAAGAGGCATGGGATACTCTTACTGGATTATTCACTCGGATGAATGAGGCCAAGCTTGAACAACTCAAGAATGAGTTATTGTCAATCTCACAGCAAGACATGATGGTGAGTGAGTACTTCACTAAATTTAAAGCTTTATGTCAAGAAATTTTAAAATTAGGTCCTCAAAATAAAATTACAAACACAAGGGTGAGAAGGATCATAATTCATAGGTTATGTCTCGAGTTTAATGCACTCATCATAGCAACTAGTAGATGGGCTAAGGAGCCAACTCTTGATGAGTTAGAAAATGTATTGGTTAATCAAGAGGCTTTTAAATAAGCAAATGGTTAAAGTCTCAACCAAAGAAGAGGAGAAAGCCCTTTTTAGCAATAAAAGGGGTAAAGATTGGAAGGCTATAAGAACAAATAAGTGAGGCAAGCTGAAGTAGGAAGGATGAAAAAAATGTTAACAAGGAAGGAGTTGGAAATAAAGGGGAGCTCATCACAACCATCAATTGGAGGACAAAGCAAGTCGTCGTAAGAATGACCAGTGTTACAATTGTGGCAAACGAGGCCACTATGCTCGAGATTGTTAATATAGGAGAGCAGAAAGGAATGTTGCAATGTCCTTTTAATCCAAAGTTAACAGTGAAGATGAATGGGATTTTTAAGCTTCATGTGCCATTGTAGAGTCAGCCACAAGTGAGTTTGGTGAGGCTACACCATCTGTCACACTTTATTCATAAGAGGAGCTAACACTCATCATTATAAGTGATAAATCTATGAACTATAATGATCATTAGATAGTAGATTTTGGGGGTTCTCTAACCATATGATAGGAGATAAAGGAAAACTTTCAAGCATGACAAGATATAAGGGGGAGCGAGTTATTGTCACAGTCAACAACTCAAGGCTAACTATTGCTTACATCAGCAAGACGATGGTAGTGCCTCAATACAATATGAGAAGGGTACAGTTGAATAAGGCATTCCATGTACCTAGGATGAAGAAGAAACTGATATCAGTGCCACAGCTGACATCCTCGGGGAACTATGTGTTATTACCTAAAGATGTGAATGTATATCGAAGTCTAAAGATTACAGGCACACCAGTTATGGAAGGACGAAAGCTAAAGTCTGTCTACGTGATGTCAGCACAAATGGCTTATGTTGACAAGACTAGACGGAATGAGACAACTGACTTATGGCATGCACGCTTACGACACGTAAACTATTACAAGTTAAAGATGATGATGAAGAAGTCTATGCTCAAGGGACTTCCTCAACTTGATGTTTGAGACAACACTGTATATGCATGATGCTAAAATGGAAAAGCACACCAACTTCCATATGAACATTCTGAGTACCGTGCAAAGGAACCACTTAGTTAGTTCACTCAGATGTGTTTGACCCCGTAAAGCAATCATCCATAAGTGGCTTTCGATATATGATAACTTTCATCGATGATTTTTTGAGGTACGTATAGGTGTACTTTATGAAGGAGAAATCTGAAGCTTTGAGCAAGTTTAAAGAGTTTAAGGAGACAGTTGAAAAATAGGTGTATCAAAGGATTTGTTGCTTTCGTACTGACAATGGGGGAGAATATACCTCATACGAGTTCTAAAAGTACCCGCAAGATTGTAAGATACGTCGGCAGCTGACTTGTCCAAATATGCCATAATAGAACGGAGTAGCAGAGAGGAAGAATAGACATATTGTAGAGATATGTAGAAGTATGCTACATGTAAAGAATGTTCCACCTTGGTTTTGGGCAGAATGCATGAAGAAAGCTGCACATATGATCAACAGGCTACCATAAGCACCACTTGGTTCCATTTCACCTTTCGAGAAGCTAAGGAATATAAAACCCACTGTAAGTCATTTTTGATTTTTTGGTTATATATGTTATGTTTTCATACTAGGTCATTTACGAAGAAGGTTTGATAAGAAAGCAATAAGGTGTATCTTTATGGGTTATGATGATCAAAGAAAAGGGTGGAAGTGTTGTGATCCTACAACAGTGAGATGCCATACATCAAGAAATGTTATATTTAATGAAGCTTCATCTTGGTGGTCTCCTCAAGAAGTCGTTCTACCGGACTTAAAAGAAATTAAGGAGAAGTTATAAAAGAGAATTGAAAAAGATGATGTGGTAGAAAAAGGTGAAGAAATCACTCAAGAAGAGGGATCAGAAGAAGAAATAACTAGAGACAAGTCACCCGAGAAGTCAAAATACCTATGGCGTATATCGGCCACATCTAAAAAGAATAACAAGGAAAGTTAAGAAGAATCCTAAATATACTAATACAACACTTATTGAAGAAAATAATGCAAAAGAGCTTGCAACGTACATGGAAGCATCCTCAAGCAAGGAATGGAGGAAGGCTATGGAAGAAGAAATAGATGCCCTAAAGCAAAATAAGACTTGGGATCTACTGCTAAAGCCTAAAGATGTAAAACCCATATCATACAAATGGGTTAATAAAATAAAGAGTCGTCTTGATGGATCAATAGAAAGGTACAAGGCTCGTATGGTGGCTCAGGGATTCTCACAAAAATATGGATTTGACTATGAAGAGACATTCAGTCCGGTGGCAAGGATTACAACAGTACGTGTTCTACTAGCCTTAGCTGCTTATAAGAATTGGAAACTTTGGCAAATGGATGTAAAGAATGCTTTCCTACATAGAGAGCTAGATTGTGAAATATACATAGAATAGCCACAGGGGTTTGAGAGCAAGACATACCCAGGCTATGTATGCAAGCTTAAGAAGGCGCTCTATGGATTGAAGCAGGCACCAAGAGCATGGTACTGGAAGATAATGGAGTTCCTGATTCAAAGTGACTATACATTGACATCAGCATATTCCAGTTTATTTGTGAGAGCTTAAGATGGAAAGTTGGAAATAATACTAGTTTATATGGATGATCTGATCATCACTGGAGATGAAAAAACTGAGATTCACCAAATTCAAGCCAACTTATCAATACACTTCTAGATGAAAGCTTTGGGAGAGTTAAAGCTTGGTCTTGAAGTTGAATGAGTTAAGGATGGAATCTTTTTATGCCAATAGTATACTAAAGACCTCCTAAAGAAGTATGCTAGAGTGCAAGCCTATTTTGACACCGGTGGAGGGTAATACAAAGCTATGCTCTATTGAAGGAAAGGACTTGGAGGAGTCTACCATGTATAGACAATTAGTTGGCAACCTAATCTATCTCACTCTAACGAGGCCGAATATAGCATACGCAGTGAGTTTAGTAAGTCGATTTATGCAAAATCTGAAGAAGCCTTATTTAAAAGTTGTGAGAAGAATTCTAAGATATATATATCAAAGGAACCATCGATTATAGTATATTATACAAAAAGGATGGAGCAAGTGAGATGGTTGGATACTGTGATGCTAATTACACTGGAGATCATGATACAAGGCGTTCGACTACAATTTATGTGTTCGGCCTTAGATCAGGACTTGTCTCTTAGTGCAGCAAAAGGCAACCGACGGTGTCATTATTGAGTACTAAGTCGGAGTATCGAGTATTAGCTACAGCAGCACAAGAATATACGTGGTTGATGCAGTTAATGACGGATCTCCATCAACCTGTTGAGCGCATGATACAACAGCACTGTGATAATCAGTCAGTTATACACTTGACTAAGAATCCAGTGTTCCATGCAAGAACTAAACATGTGGAAGTGCATTATCACTTCGTGGAAAAAAAAAATCCAATATGGAGAAATCAAGATGAAATACATGAAGACTGAAGACCAAGTTGCAGACATATTCACTAAAGGACTTAATGATGCAAAGTTCGAAAATTTTAGAAGGCAACTTGGTATTGTAAGCAAACATATATTAAGAGAGAGTATTCGTTGAGGGGGAGTACTGAATAATGCACCGACAGTCTTTCTCTCTCCATATTTCTAGAATTAATTATTTAATATTTTAATTAGTTTAGAATTATTTATATCTAGAACTATCTAGCAATTGGTTGGACAAATTGTTTTCTTACCAATAATCATGAAGTTTCTCAAAGTCACCTATCAAGAAGTTTCTCCAATCTTTTAGTCACAGACTTTACATTGGTACAAATAGAGTGCTAGCGTATTTTTTGTGTGCGTCAAGTGAGTTAGTGAATGTGTAAATGTGTGGTACGTGAGTGGTGTATTATTCAATAAAGATGTGTGTTTGTGATAAGATAGCTAGTGGAGAGTGTCTTGAGTGTAAACACTTATATGAGTGTTTTGTGTATAAGTTTTTTTATACTAAATATTTAGAATATACGTGAGTGGTGTGTTATTCAATAAAGATATGTGTTGTAATAAGATAGCTAGTGGAGAGTGTCTTGAGTGTAAACACTTATATGAGTGTTTTGTGTATAAGTGTTTTTATACTAAATATTTAGAATTAAATTAAATTTATTGTAAATTAGTCTTATAGTCTGAAGAAACTCTTTCGGTCAAAGTTTATGCACGAACATATGCATTAACGGATACTGTTGCTGCTACTTATGGGTTACATATCCATTGTCTAGTTGCCTCTTCGATTATTTTTATTAAGATTCTGAATTTTGTGTATTGGAATGTTATTGAAATGGGTAGTACTTAGTTAATAAAAAAAAGTTATACGATTTCTTAGTTTCTTGTTTACTATCGTTTGTTGAGTTTCTGATAATTTTATAATAAAAAGGAATGTAAATTTTAAGAGTCTCCTAGAGGAGGTGTAGGTTGGCCTGTATAATGAGCAACCTTATTTTTGTTTAATCATATATAAATGCAGACTCAGTTTTGTTTCTTATTATTGCAGGTGGCATTGCTTTTGCTGCTGGCACTAATCAATGCCGTAGGAGACACCCAAAATACAACAATCTAAGCCTTAATCTAGAGGCGAAAAGAGCTTGTAGTTCGAGACACCCTTCTCCCATCCGTACTGTTTAAAAAGCACAGCACCAATTTTTTTTCTCTACCTTGTTTGAATGACTCACCAATTTGTCTAGCTCCTTTTTTACTTTCCTTAGAGGAAGTTCATTAACAAAGATTATAAGGAAACAATCCCTAGTGTAAAACAGTCAATTTTGGAATTGGAACTCATTTTTATAGGCCAAACAACAAGGAGATAGTAAGTTTTTTACTTTGTATGCATACACAATCTTAGGCAGGTCCTTTCAAAAAAAAAAAAAACTTAGGCTGGCAAAAAATGGACAATTGATCTAGTTGATATTAGTACCATATCTTAGTATATTCACCAATACAAAGAGGGAAGAAGAAGCCTAGGGGTTCCTTGGTTATATGGTATATCCAAGCTTTTAGAAAGTATATGTGTAAGTTGCAGGGGTTAATGTATATTACACACCATTTGCCTAGTAAAAAGACTGCATCGTTTTTATTTACAAAAGAAAAATCTTACTCTACTGCACAACCAGACAAATAAAAAGTTTATCTACCATTACTACTACCTCTCTTTTCTCTTCACTTCTAAACAAAATGTGTTCACTTGCACATGTCATCTTCCATCAAGGAATCTCATCCTAACAAACCTTTGTTTTCCCTCTTTTTCTTCCTACCAGTCCTAATTATTACCAAAGCTTCTTTTCTATGCTTTTTCTCTTTTATTTCTTTTTGCAAGTCCCTATGCCTCATCAGCGGCAGCACCACCCTATTGTCCGCAACTCTCTTGAGTAGAATGCATTTCATTTAAGAGAATAAAGAAACCAAAATTTATATCTTTCAGCATATATTTATCATTGATTGTTTCTTTGAAACAACATATTCATTGACATTTATGTTTATCATCTTCACATGTTTATATACAGATGGTAGGCCAGCAACTAATTTCAAAAAATAAAAAGTCAGATTGATATCAATGATAATAATGGTTCCCACTCCCGGTATCTGCAAATCAGTAACCATTAAAGACTCATCATGTCATGTGCTGGCAGTATCTACCCCAACTCTAGTCTGTGCATGTGTCTTGTAACCCTGTTGCCTGCACTAATAACATTCTAATCTAGAGGCGAAAAGAGCTCACCAAAATACAGCTGAGATGTACATCACCATTCAAAGTTAGCAATGATTTATATTTCTACAAAATTTGTGGATGACGCACACACAGAAGCACCGGTTGAGACAAAAAGCTTCTTCTGTTGAAATGCACTGATTGACTCTTTTGATATCGTTATTGAGACCAATTCTTTCATGAATTTGCAACAATGAACATCTTATCCAACTCATGGTTTTTTCACATTAAAATTTACTCCCAGGTACTTATTCAGCACATTCTTGAATGCCTACAACAAGGATGTCAGATTTAAAATTTAATTTCCAGTGCACTCAAAGTGCATTAAAGATGCGCAAGATATTCTCCATATTCCTTTTTCTTTTGTTTCTTTTGTTTCTTTCTTTCTTCTGTATCTTAGTTATTTTAAAAAGAAAGAATCAATTTATTATAGAAGAAACATAGAGAATCGGAAGAGGATAAGTGAACCGAGACATAAAGGAATTTAGTAAAAATAATACTAAAGCAAAGCTCTCTGTTTGTGGGTGTCGTTAAAAATAGCCCAGCTAAAGTCCATTTTTATCAGTCAATCATCATTTCACAGCATTTAATCAAATAAAACATGCCAAATAATTCAAAGAATCAAGTTACTTCAACTGAGAGTTAATAGGTAGGTTTAATTTTATTTTATTTTATTTTTTACGAGAAGAACCAGTTTTCTCTTTAACCTGTAAAAAAAAACAGATTCTTTAGATTATAGATTTTTAATCATCGGTTCCAAATAGATTTTATAAATCCAATGGTTATTATATTTGATGACACCATAGAATTTGCTACCTATATATTGTTGATATGATTGAAAACTAAATTATTCAAGACAAATTAAAAAAAAAGTTTGTTCAGAACAGGATAATTAACTAAATTTTAGGAGCACCTCATCTAATTAACAAATTAACTAAAGTACTAGCTAGCTTAATAAACTATGGCTCATTCTCAAACAAAATAATAATAATAGTAATGTACCATAACTAAAAAGCTTGCTAAGCTTTATTCTCATTCCCATTTGCGTAACAAATATCAAAACCTTTCTTAACAAAATTTCACATTATTATTTTTTTTTATATATATTGAAATTGTCGAAGGTTGTCAAGCTTATATATATGTATGTTCTTCTTTAAGTATGAGGTAGGGCAGCTGTGAAAAAGGATAAATGGTGAAAGGATCATTTATTTTTATGGTGAATATAATGATCAAGTACGAGGATTCAGAACTTGATGCTGAGGCATCAGAAGATGTCAAGATTAATTCTAATGCTTCTAATGATAAATTTATAGCATATGAAGAAAATATGTGAAAGACGAACCAATTTTGTGGATGAATTCGATCATGCTCTGGAGGGGAAGGTAAGGGATTGAATCACGTTATATAGTAGGACTACCCCAATGGATTGAGCTTCTAAAATGAGGAATTAGTGCATATTTGCTTGCTTCCAAGGATCTTGAAACAAGTGCTTGTCTTCTGATGCTCCAACAATAGAAACAAATTAAGCAACTTTCATGGTTTCTTTCCCATCGATATCTTAAATTAGAGGGAAGGATCAATTAACATTGCTAGTATTTTTATTTTGAGCTATTCTTTTTTGGATTCCAATTTTTATCATAAATTTTTATAGTTCTGAATTTGTCCGACACCCCAATTCTACATCTATAACAAGTGATAGATTTGATTTATATGTAAAGATTTTAATAAGCTATTGCAATGACAATGAAGTAAGGAATTAATATGCAACATGAACATGAATTCTTGATCGGACATTTTATTTTTTAGTTTGCAAAGTTCATGTTTTATAATTTTATGATTTATTTTGTCGTTCAATTTGCAAGCCTCTTTATGAGAATTTATTTTCCTTTTTTAAGAAAAAAAAAAGTACAATTTAGAGAGATAAAATGAAGCTAAATATAAGTAGAATGAAAAAATCTCCGCGTTATTTTATATTATATGAAAAATGCATCATTTTATCATTTAATAAAAAAAATAATTTTAAATATTTTATAGTTTAATAAAAATAAATTTTAAAATTTCCTAAAAAAATAAATTGTAAAATATAAACCTAAAAGTTATATAATAACTTAATGCTTTGGCGTATATCTTGTTTGATTTTGCCGACATAGCTTTGATATATTTGGCAAATGTCTAAATATTGACTCAACTTACACCTGAAACTTACGCCTGAAACTATGGAAGATTCTGTCAGTTACTGAAATACAGCCAACAACCGTTCGTTTTTTGTTTTTTTTTTTTTTTTTTTGGATTTATACCCTCAGGGTATCTGGGACAAAATGGTGTTTCTTCTTCTTTTTTCCCTTCAGTTCTTGTCTTTCATTAATTGCTACTCTTGTTTTGTCTTTGTTTTTTATCCTATTAATTTAGTTGCTTTCTCGTATCAAATGAATTTCAGCTTGACTTGCTTTAATAAGACTAGTCCTGAAATTAATTCTCATGGACTGTTCAATCCTTCATATCCACCAGGAGATTTCTTCAGACATCCATTGCCACTTCTGGAGTTGCAAATGACTTTCATTTTCGTTTTTACCACTGCAATTCTATACTTGCTTAGGCCTATTAAAGACTCCTTATTTGTCGCTGCCGGTCTTGTACGTATTCCATTAACTCTTTCTTTTTCCTTTTTGATTAACAGCATTCCAATCGTAAATTACACTTCTTTTACAATCATATTTTTTTATAAGTAGAGGATTTTATTAATAATAATATAAGAAAAAATTAACCGGATGATGTCAGTTTCATAAGAAATTTTTTATCAGATGCATGCTTTATATTAAACCATATAATACCGATTTCTGTGGCTTCGGCAGAAATCAGACAACTATCAAATGTGAAATTAGATTTTTATTTTGAGTATTGAAAAATCTATGTGTCCTTAATTTTGCTATGAAGATCTTGTATGCCTATTATTGAAGTCAATAAGAACTTCTGTTGATTTATATTTTAAGGAGAAAATGATTTGTTCAATCCTAACTTTAAGCTAATTATCAATTAAATTTTACTTTGAGAGTCATTTCAATTTGCTTCTCAAACTTTATAAATTATGTCAATTCGATCCAATTTTACTTGAAGGATTATTTGTATTTTTAAAAATTCATTTTGGATCCTTTTAAAACAAACTTGACAGTCATTCAATTTTTTCTTCTTTTTTAAGAAAAGTAAAATTTGAAAAACATTCAAGTTTTAATTTTACAATTTTTTAAATAAATTTTAAAATTTTTACATAAAATTTTAAATTTTTATGTATCAACTAAAAAAATAAGAAATAGTGATAATTTGTAAATCAATTTATTATATAGACTAATATTAATAAAAATAAAAATAAAAAAAGTAAGCACTATAAACTATCACTATAAATAATAATATATTTTTTATTTTTTATTTTTCATACTTTTCAAAAAAAGTAATTATTTTTTATATTTTTTACTAATATTTTTATTATCTCAAAATTCTCTCTTTTTTTATCTAATACTTTTTTGGTTTGACCTCTATTAGAAAAATTTCTAAATAATATGGTTAAAAGTTGAAAAGTAAATTTTAAAACAGTTAAGGATTTTTAGTGAAAAATTAAAAATTATGAAAATATTCAGAAATTAATTTTTAAATGTATATATGTCAAGAGTGACAAAATTAAAATTTAAAAGCATTTTCTTGCATTTTATTTTTCTCTTATAGGAAAAAGAGGATAAAAATTTAATAAGTGTCAAATTTATTTTATAGAGATCTAAAAGTAATTTTTAAAATACTATTAGGTCTTTCAAATAAAATTGATAAAATTCGTAAAGTTATAGGAGTAAATTGAAATAACTTTTAAAATAGGATTCAATTATCAATTGACTCAAAGGTCAAGATAGAATTGATGGTTTTCTAATTTCAAATTCGTAATGATTATGCATTTCCAATTGAGTTAATTTAATAAAAAAAAATTGTTTAAATTTTCTTTTCTACATTTAATAAATAATAAAAAGTCGCTAGTATTAGTCCAAATAAGAAAAAAGTTTTTTTGAGCTAACATTTAAAGCGCATAAATACCTATTATCTTCATTAATATAGAAAACATGTTTTTAAAATCATTAGATATACTAAGGAACTTGAATTTCCTTACACAAGGTCTCGATGTGATTGTAATTATGTATAGAGAAAATAGATGTTAGAAGAATTTTTTCCCCCCATTGTGGGTAAATCAGACTTGACTCTAGAATAGTTGACACTTTTATTAAAAAATTTTATTGTCTTATAGGTCAATCCAATTTACCTTCGGAATAGTCAGCACTCTTATAATTACCTGATATTAAGAGTATCAAATGAAAAATTCATTGAAAGAAACATAAAGTAAAATTAAAATTTTCTCAATAAAACAAAATACATTTCAGTTATATTACGAGTAATATCACGCAAAATAAGTAACATCTTAGAACGTCATTTGTACTTACAAATGAAGGATCGCCAAAAATTGGGTGTTAAAAATGAATTTAATGAAGGGCCGCCCATGGAGTTTCTATATGTAGGTGTATGGTTTGGTTATATATAGGTGTATAGGCAAAAATGGATTCAATTTCAATACAAGGCATTTACATATGATTGCAGAAATGATGATAGCTTTTTAATATTGTTCCTATTGCTTTGACTTGACTACATTAATCTTAGTCTGTTCGTTTGGTGAAAAATAAGGGAGAGAATCGGAATGACAATAGATAATTTCAATTGTTAGTATTTGGTTGGTTTAATTTTGATATGGAAATGTGATTCCTCCATTAATGAAAATCACAATTTTCCTTCTATTTTTAAGGAATGACTTTTGATACCCTCTTGGAATCAAGTGAAATAATTGGTCAAATATTTAAATATTAATATTTATTTTATAAAATTTATAAATAAAATATATAAATTAATAAAAATATGTATTTAATGTTTGAGCAAAAATATTTATCAAAAATAAATAAATTTTATGACAATTTTTTAAAAAATTATGATAATATATTTATAAATAAATATTTTAAAAATCTAATTATAATATTAATTTTTAATATATAAAAATAATTTAATTTTAATTTTTATATATATAAAATAATTACAAATATATTTTTCATAAGAAAATTTTTTATTGTTAATAATGTTAATTTTCATTCCCATTTCTATTCCCTAAAAAAATAAAACACTTTTTTTTAAATTTTCGTTCTTTTTTTTATTCATTTTCATTCCGATTCCAATTTCGAAGCATAAACGAAACCCACCTTTAGTGGAATTAATTAGCTTATAATATTACAACAACTTTGCTATTGCACTCTGGTGCGCAGGTTCACGGCTGATCTTTATATATCTTTGTCTTTTTATCACTTTTTTGGACTGATCATATAATAATAAAGGATATGGTATTTGTGATACAGGCAGGCGTATGTCTTGGTCCAACATTTCTCGGAAGATATACATTTATGCGGAAATTTATATTTCCTCGTGGAAGCCAACCTGCAATCTCGACATTTGGATTACTTGGCTATGACATGATATTGTTTCTTGAGGCGGCGAGGGTGGATACGGGGGCAATACTCAGGGCAGGACGTAAAGCCCTGACGATAGGTATTTTATCGGCTATAATACCTTTAATGTTTGCAATAGTATTTGGAATTATCCACAAAAGAGCTAAGTTAGATCCTGAAAGCGAATATTTTGGAAGTTCCACACTGATTATAATCTACTCAGTCTCAAGTTTTCCTGTCATTTCTCACATGATTCGACATCTGCTCCAAATAGGGAATTCAGAACTCGGCAGGTTTACTCTTTCCTATGCTATAATTAGTGATTGTGTAGGCATTGTAACGGTAACAACGTTAACTTTGGTAACGGAAGGTTCATGGCTAGCTGTTATTGAGGGTTATACACCTGTTCTCGTCTTCATATTTGCTTTAATATTCATATTCCGTCCTGCACTGAATTGGGTAATTCGCAGAACTCCTGAAAGGAAGCCTGTCAGCGACACTTGCATTTACACTGTCATGGCTATTGCCTTTGGAGCTGAGGTCTATTTCAAACATTTTAATTGGATTCCATATCTGGGTCCTTTCATCTTGGGTTTAGCTGTACCACCTGGAGCTCCACTAGGATCTGCTTTAGAAGAAAAGTTTGAGTTCTTTACATTTCAAATTCTTTTCCCTATTTTGAACGTTGTAGCAGTGATGAGAGTAGATCTATTGCTCATTATTTTTAGCTTCGCCAGGTTGAAGCTATTAATAATTCTGATTTTCGCGACTGTTATAATCAAACTTGTATCAACTTTGATACCTGCACTGCTTGTCAGGATGCCATTTACTGACGCTATGGCTATTTCTATAATCGCGAACTACAGAAGCTACGTCCAAATATACATGGCTATTTATTTCAAGGATAATCAGGTAACTCTTAATATTTCTCCTTTCTCCACTATTCCTACATCAACATTAATTGATTAAGTACTGATCAATTTCCATTATTTTTGTCCTAAATTTGATTATATTTCAGACAATCAACCAAGAAACCTATGCACTTTTAATTATATCCATCTTGATAAACTCAGCCATTATTCAACCCATTGTGAGGTGCGTCTATGACCCTTCGAGAAAATACGCAGGGTATGAGTCAAGAAATGTCAGGAATTTAAAAGCTCATTCAGAGCTCAAAATTCTCGTCTGTGTTCACAGACCCGATAACATACATTCCATCATAAGACTGCTCGATGCTTCAAACCCAGCAGGGGACCGTCCTATTGGTGTTTATGTACTTCACCTAATTAAGCTAGTTGGTAGAACTACTCCAATCCTGATCTCTCACTCAAAACAGAAGGCAATTTCTAACTCCAGCTCTCAGAATGTCATCCACGCCTTCAGTCAATATGAGCAAGCGCAATGGGGAGCTGTTTCTTTCCAATTCTTTACAGCAATATCTACATATCAATTCATGCATGAGGACATATGCAATCTCGCTCTTGACAAGCTTACTTCCCTTATAATAATCCCACTCCATCGAAAATGGTCCATCCACGGAATAGTCCAATCCGAAGACAGATGTCTAAGAACTCTAAATGCCAAGGTCCTCGAAAAAGCCCCTTGCTCGGTCGGGATCCTTTTTGAGCGTGGCAGGCGTTTGTTAACTGCGCAACCAGAGACACAGGGGCTTTCTTTAAGTATTTGTGTTATTTTCTTTGGAGGAAAAGATGATCGCGAGGCGTTGTCATTAGCCAAACGCATGGCTAAAGATCCAAAATCATGTCTAACAGTGGTCCATTTCGTAGCCGAAACCACGACCGTTAAGTCTGAAGATAAATTAATAGATTCAGTGTTGTTAAATGAGATCAAACAAAGGGCAGCAGACAGTAGTATTCAATGCACAGAATACATTGAGCATGCCGTGAAAGACGGGCCTGAGACAATAAGGATAATTCGTACCATGGCGCAAGAATATGATCTTTTTCTAATGGGAAGACGATATGAGGTTATGTCACCTCAAACGTCAGGCCTATCTGACTGGATTGAAATACCAGAGCTAGGTGTTATCGGAGACTTTTTTGCTTCCAAGGATTTGGAAACAAGAGCTTCTATTTTGGTGGTGCAACAACAAAAACAAATCAAGGGACTAGAATAGTAGAGTTTGATATTTTTCTTACAGGGACATATAGTGATTCAATTCATTGTCTGTCAATTCAATTTCCATTTTTGTTTTGGACCCAGATTGTAAATTGGAGTTATCTTTCCCCTTTCAGAATTAAAAAAATATATATATAATGTGCATGATTACAACTTTACGGTCTCTATTCCTTTGGACGAAGACGGTGTTGTAACAAATATTTACTTTTTTTTTTTTTAATATCATCTAAAAGTTACGTTTGGAAGGAAAGTTTTTGAGAATAAATTTTAATTCAATTAATTTTTTTTTTTTAAAAATTATATGTATTTGTAGCTATAAAAATTTGAAATAATGTTACAATAAATTTAAAAGTTCATTTAATTTGTATATTTTCTACACACTTTATAGGGTTCGGTAGCCTAAAATTAGTCTCCCTCCACAATTTTTGAGATTGTTATAATATGACTTAATGGATCCTCCTGCCTGCTTCTTCCGAGCTACTTGTCTTTTTAGTTCATACATTTGTGAGATGTCCGATCCATCAAAGAAGGTTATGGCCTACACCAACACTTCAAATAGGATGGACTATTCGTGTCTGACACTTTTCGGACACTGACACAGGCCCGACACAGCTCTATATGTGTCCAACATGACTGGACACATGTCCTATTATTTTATAATTTTTTATTTTTAGAACACAGGAAGGACACGGTTAAGATACGTGTAGGACATGACATGACATTTTTTAGGACATGGTGGGACTATTTTTTTTACAAGTCATATATCACTTTTCATTTATGCCTTATATATGACAATGATAGATAATTAACTAAATGATTATAGTAAGTGTTTAAATTTTATGGAGTTTCTATTTTATCATACTAGCTTCATTTTTATATAATAGAAAATAATATTTATATATATTACGTGTCTCACCCATATCGTGTCCTTCAATTTTAAAAATCATCATATCACCGTGTCCGTATCGTATCGTATCCATGTCTCGTGTTCGTATCTGTGCTTCTTAGGTTATGGCAATTGAGATCCACACCTGCTTAGTTGTGGGGTATGTTAGATTTTCCTGATAACAAAACATCATAAACATAAACTCTAAGGATCTTTAAAACTAAATATTTTCATGATACAATAAAATAAATAAGATAGAATACTTACTTGAATTTACGTTAGAATTCATATTTGAAGCCATAGATGAGAAATCAATTTCTCTCTCTTGTCTCTTAATTTCTTAATGACACCTTTAGATGGAGTTAGATTTGTGTTTTTGTTGGGGAGAGAGAGGACCATTTTACACACATATTTATAGACATCTTTATTTAATCCGGTATGTCCATCATGTAACCCTATATCAACGTACGAGATTAATTCACACAATCCTAATCTAATTATGATTAGAATTTTACTTTAATTAATTTTAATTGAGCCACACTTAATGGGTTTATTTTCTAACATTCTCCCACTTGGTTCGATTAAAATTAATATAACTCTTATTGTGTTCATAATAATTAATCTCTTATGATTTCATCATAATAATATAATATGAAAATTGTTCAGCGTGAGTTATGGCGGTTATGTCCTGTTTCATCAAACACTCCCTTCCATATACTACAACACTTACAATTTATCATATCATATTCATAATTGAAAACATTTAAAAATATAATTTCATAATGGTCCACGATAATGTCAAATAATGACTTCCTATTTAACTTTAAATCAATCATGTGTACATGAACATAAGAAATAGGAAATCCATAATGCATATCAGAAACACGTAATAGAGCTCAGAGTTTCATTACATAATCAATCACCCTGATCATCATTACAACCAAGGCCCATCCTTAGAACATGTTTCTTAAATAATTTTGGTTGTAGGCCTTCAGTTAAAGGATCTGCAATCATAAGTTCAGTACTAATGTGTTGAATAGATACTCTTTGTTTCTGAATCTCCTCTTTAACAATAAAATACTTTAATTTCATATGTTTGGCACCCTTTGAGTATTTGTCATTTTAAGAGAAGAACACTGCTGCAGAATTATCATAATAAATTTTCAACGGTTTGGTAATGGTGTCAACAACCCTAAGTCCTAAAATGAAGTTTCGCATCCATAATGCATGAATTATAGCTTCAAAATATGCCACAAACTCTGTCTCCATAGTGGATGAAGCAATGATAGTTTGTTTTACACTTTTCTACGATATTGTTGCCTCTGCTAATAGAAATAGGTAACCGAATATGGACTTTCTACTATCAAGGCATCCAGCAAAATCTAAATCTGAATATCCAATCACCTCTAGTTCATTGGATCTCTTACATGTGAGCATGTAATTCTTTGTTCCTTGAAGGTACTTCAACACTTTCTTTGCAGCCTTTTAATGATCAATTTTAGGATTAATTTGATACATGCCTAAGATTCTAACCGCAAAAATGATGTCCGGTCTGGTACATGTTTGCAAGTACATCAAACTTCTAATAACATAAGCATATGGAATTGACTCCATCTTCTTTTTCTCCACATCATTTTTTGGATATTGCATAAGACTAAATTTGTCACCTTTCTATATGGGAATAACCCCAGGTGAACATTTATTCATGTTAAACTTTTCAAGAATTTTTTCAATGTAGACTTTTTGAGACAATCCTAACAATCCACGTGATCTATCACGAAAAATTTCTATTCCAATTACATAGGTTACCTCTTCCTTATCTTTCATTTCAAAGTTCTTAGCAAGAAATTCTTTAGTCTCATGCATTACGCCTAAATCATTAGCAGTAAGCAAGATATCATCAACATACAGAACTAAAAATATAAACTTACTCCCAATAATCTTTGGGTATATACACCGATCAATAATATTTTCTTTAAAACAAAAAGATGTAATAATGGTATTAAACTTAATATATCATTCTCAGAAAGCTTGTTTAAGTCCATATATTGATTTCTTAAGTTTACACACCAATTGACTTTCACCTTCCATGGAAAAACCTTTAGGTTAATCCATGTAAACCTCCTCCTTTAAATCTCTATTCAGAAAGGTTGTTTTCACATCCATTTGAAGTAACTCTAAGTCATAATGAGTAACTAGTGCCATAATTATTCTTAATGAATCTTTTTTTGAGACTGGAGAAAAGGACTCTTTATAATCAATGCCACCTTTTTTAGTATAACCCTTAGCAACAAGTCTAGCTTTATATCTTTCAATATTGCCTTTTGAGTCACGCTTTGTTTTAAAGACCCATTTACACCTGACTCTTTTACAATTTTCTGGCAATTCAACAAGATCTCAAACACTATTTTGCTTTATGGATTTCAACTCATCTTTCATGGCATCAATCCATTTCTTAGATTCAACACTACTTATGGCTCGTGAATATGAAACCAGATCCTCACTAATTCCAAAATCAAAATCTAACTCTTGCAAATATACCATATAATTATTCGGAATAGTTGATCTACTTTCTCTTTTAGATCTACTTACTATTATTTCGTATGGTTCATTTGCATTTGTCATATATGAGTTAGTTACTTGATGGGATGGTCTTTTATCCAAATGTTGTTCATTGTTATTATTATGTCCTTCAATACTGGGAACAACATTCAGCAAAGTAATAGATGAAGGAAAATTCATGTGTAAAGGAAAATTTACACTAATTTCCTTTATCTTCATATTTTGTTGTTCATCACTCCCACTAACATCACCATTCTCAATGAATTTTGCATTTCCGGTTTCAACAATTCTCGAACTATATTTTGGACAATAAAATATGTACCCTTTAGTTTTCTCTGGGTAACCAATAAAGTAACCATTAATAGTTCAAGAATCTAACTTTCTTTCATGTGGATTATAAATTCTTACTTCTGCGGGGCAACCCCAAACATGCAAGTGCCGTAAACTAGGTTTCCTTCCTGTCCACAATTCAAAATGAGTCTTTTGAACTGCCTTACTAAGAACCCTATATAATAAATATGTTGTGGTTTTAAGTGCATACATCCACAATGATTTGGGCAAAGAGGAGTTACTCATCATGCTCCAAACCATATCCATCAAAGTTTGATTATGCCTTTCTACTGCACCATTTTGTTGAGATGTACCCGTCATAGTATACTGTGCACATATGCCACAACTTTCGAGCAGTTTTGCAAATGGACCAGGTTGACTGTCCAGACTCATCATATTTTCCATAATATTTACCACCTCTATTAGATCTTACAATTTTCACCTTTTTATCTAATTGCCTCTCAACCTCCTTTATGTATGCCTCAAGAGCATTGGCTGATTGATATTTTTCATGAAGCAAATAGATATAACCATAATGTAAAAAATCATCAATAAAGGTGATAAAATATCTTTCTCTATTAATAGCTAGAGTGTCAAAAGGTCCACAAATATCGGTGTGTATAATTTTAAGAAGTTGGGTGCTACTTGTGGCTCCTTTCTTGGAATGTTAGTTTTGCTTACCCTTAATGCAATCCACACAAATCCCGATATCAGTAAAATCTAGATTTGGAAGAATTTAATTATTTACTAATTTATGTAACCTTTCCTTGGATATATGACCCAAACATTTATGCCACAAGTAAGCAGAATTTTCATTCATCATGCTACATTTAAGTCCAATACTGTTATTCATGGTAAATAAGGATTCAGCAAAAATATTATCAAGTTTCAATTTGTATAAGCAATCAATTAGAAAATTGGAACCAATAAATCCATAATTTTTAAACAAACTAAAACTACTAGATCCAAATTTGCCATTAAAACCACAAACATCTAGTCTAGAAACTGAAATAAGGTTTCTACTAATTGAAGGTACATAAATGGTCTCAGATAAGTCTAATTAATAGCCACTATCTAAAATCAAATGATAAGTTCCAATCCCTTCAATCGGTGCCTTCATGTGATTTCCCATAAATAAAAAATCACTTGCTGGGTTTGTGGTTCAGATCGTCATGAATCCTTTTCTTTTTGAACCAAGCCTTACGTTTTCAGCAATCTTTCTTATAGTGTCCTTCTTTCTTACAAAAGTGACATCTATCATTCTTTTATTCCTTCTCTTATGCCTAAGCAGCATTAGCAGGCCTTTTAGTTTTCTTAAACTTGTTGGCTTTTACTTTCATTCTTGAAAAATGCCTTAGAGGGGGGTGAATAAGGCAATCGAATTCAAATCGACAGTAATTGAAATTTAAAAAAAATAGAAAGAACGTTGGGAAGGAAAAATGAAGAACACAATGATTTAAGGAGTTCGGATTCAACAACAATCCTACGTCTCCACCTAACTTATCCCCAAGTTAGGATTTTCAATCACCCACAATCTTATTCACAAGATTACACAAGAGTTTAAGGCTCACTCTTACAACCTT
>CATIWM010062257.1:0-12031 GCA_949671775.1 Mallotus repandus
CTTTGCCTTTGAGGCCGAGATTTCTGCAGTGATTATTGCTATGAAGAGGGCAATGTTTTTTTCTCATACTCACGTTTGGTTGGAATGTGATTCGGAGATGGTTGTGAATTTAATCCATCACAGAAGTGTTGCGGTTCCATGGCATTTGCGTATGGACTGGGAGGATTGTTTAATGGTTATGGATAGGCTTAACATTCATGTTAGCCATATTTATAGAGAAGGCAATGGGGTAGCGGATCGTCTATCGGTTATGGGCATTGGCTTGCAGGATACAACTTGGTGGAACAATTCTTATCCTAAAGAAGTTCATGATCTTATGATACATGATGCCATGGGTAGAGAATCATTTAGATTTTGTTAAGGTTTTTATGTATTTCGGTTTTTCTTATGTTCTTATTTTTGCCCTGGTTGGGTTGTCATATACTCTATTATAAGTTCTTCTTTTTATTTAACAATATTGTTGAAAGAATCAAATGATGCTGGTGCTAGCCTAGCTAGGATGTCTTGGTGCACTGTCTGATGTTTCTTTCTTCTTTTAAAATAAAATAAAATAAAATAAATTTTTTAGCAGAATTAAACCAAATAAAGATGAATAACAGGTTGTATGTGCGTGAGCGTTAGTATAATGCCTTTATCTTATCTTATTTTAAATTATTAAAAAAATTATAGATGTAAATTTAAAATTAGCTATATCATATGGTATATGTAAAGAATGGCGAGATATGTGAAGAAGAAAAGGTTTTCTTTTATTCAGTAACCATATTACAGAGATTATATATATAGAGATGTACAAGACTATATAAGGTAGTAAAGCTAACTTCTATCCTAATAAAACGTAATCATCCTAAATTAAAGGATATCAAAAGATTGCTAACTAAGGAACATTACAGCTATGAGTCAACCAACATTTCAGCTATTTTCTTAATAGTATAGGTGCATGCTTGTTTATTTGGAAATTTCATTCTTTTTAAGTGAGTTTTTTTTTTTAAGAAAAAAATTGAGCTAGTACCAAGTAGGAGTTGAATAGGGGTTAATTTTTACACTCAATGATATAAGAATATTTCATGATTTTATAAAAGTAGTCATTTTAATATTGAAAGTGAGAGCACCACAAGCCATTACTTTTTTGGTGAAGTGATATAAAAGTTAGAATATTCCCTCAACAGACAACAATTCATTTTTAAAAATCACCGATATATGCATTATAGCATCAATCATTTCAATGGAAATTCAAGTTATGCTATGCATGAATTCTGTAATCACCATGATATTTTATTTGAAGGTAATGGTTATAAATTTAATTTCTTTTAACACTGTTTGATAAATTTATTTTTTTTTACATTTGATGTTTCTGATATTTAATAGTGTAAAAATTTTGACTGTTTTAGAATTTAAACCGTAGACCTAAAAAAATTTTAACAAAACTTTATTTAAAAGGATATAAATTTTTTGTCATTTAAATCAATATATGTTGATAATATTTTTTTTTAATGAGAATTCCTTAGCTTTTCTATAGGTAACCTAGGTACAAAAAGTACATAGAAACATGAAGTCTGAAAAAAAAAAAAAGGTACAACAACTTGAAGTTACAGATGAACTACATAGTATCCTCGTACGTCTAAACAGTCGTCTCTAACCTTGTACAACCAAATTCACATTCCAAAAAATTTGTTGGCAATGTTGGCCAGCTAAGGAGCCAATAGCCTAAAAGTAGTTTTTGCCGTGCTGATACGGATACTGCTGGGAATGTGGGGGCAGCAAGCACGGCTTTTATATATCAAATTGAAATTAATTATAGCATAATTTAATCGAATAATATTAAAAAAAAAGCCCAGTTGGATTTTTTTTTCCTTCCATTGCAACAATATTCATGTCTGTAACTCCTACTTTTTTTCTTTACGCGTACGATATTTCTCTTTGTTTTATTGCTTTTTTGTGGCAGAAAACAAATGGATTTCAAAAGCTTAATCCTTGTATAATATACTATTTTAGGAAGTATAATCTAATTAATGATGTTGAGCTATCTAGACAGGTTATATCTGCTGATTTGGACATACCCACCTACCAATTCCCGTTGGCTTAATTGGCAAGTTTGTCCATTTTTAAGTTCAATTTGTTTTTACATGCTTTTTTTAAATCATAGTGACACATATTATAGAACAGTCCACTAATAAAAAGGTTCTATAGGTCTTACATCACCACGTTCTATGAGCAAAAATTACCACTACTTTTTGATATTATACCTCGCACTAGAAACGTGAATATGATATCGCAAAACTAAACAATTAAAATGCAACATATATGACAAATATAGGCAGATCTGATAACAACTTCTTTTTAAATGTATTATAAAATGCAGGATTGTAAAAATATATTTATCTAATTTAAAAAAAATAAAAATTTATAAGTAGATTTTTAAGTTTTTTTTGGCATAATAAATCTGTAGATATTTATATTTGTATAAATTTATTATTTTGTCCCATATATTTTTAATTTTACCGAATTAGCACCTCAACTTGTTTATAACTTATTATATAAACACCTTTACTAATATAAATTTGACACTTTAATTTCTATATTTATATAAATTTGTCACTTTACTACTATGTGGATGTTGATATGTCATTTCACGTCTCTTGTCAATAGTACATATATATTTATATAATAAATTATAAACAAGTTGAGATATTAATTTGGTAAAATTAAATGTATGGTAAATAAAGTGACAAAGTCAGACAAATATAAATAGCTGCAAATGTATTATTTTTTTTTCCTTCCAAATTGACCTAATTAGGGCATGAAAACAAAATGCATGTTTGCATCTTATTAACAAATGGACACATCAATTTAATGTATCTAGCGTGTCAAGTAAGCTTTCTCTTGCAAGTTGCTACCAAATATATATAATGCAATAAAATGGTAGTTGAATGTTTAATTTCTTGACACAACAACGAAGTTTGTTGAACCTATGTGGTGAAGCCATGTCGAAAAATAAATCATGTGTTCTCTTCCTAATCCTAATTAAGGAAAATAATTATGTTAATATTAAAATATAATCTTATATATATACACATTAAATTATTCGATAAATGATTAACATGTTTTTGTTAATCATATATGTGTTGACTATTGAATATTAGGCCAAATCAAAATTTATTTGGTTGTAGACTTTAAACTTCCATACCAAATAATAAATAATAAATGTTGCAATCAACAGATAAAGAGTTATTTTCGCTTAAATAACATTTCAAATTTAAGTTATGGTATATGCAAGAGTGAGAATTTGGTCGATTCAATCGGTTTTAAGTAATTTTTTAATCAAATTGAATTAACAGAATCAAATTGAATCAAGAAACTGACATTTTTATAAGGAAAATTGAATCAACCGAATTAAACTATTTTTAAAAAATATTAATTATTTTAATATTTTAATATTAAATTATTTTTAAAATTTTAAAAATATATAATTTTTATTTGTTTAATTAATTCAGTTAACTGAGTTTTTGAAATATTTTTAGTTCGGTTCAATGAAAATTCAAAAATTTGAAAATGTGTAATCCAACCGAACCGCCGGTAAGCACTTTTGCACACCCCTAAATATATGTAATCGCATTAAATTAATTATTAGAAAACTTTTATTATCATTGTGGTTTTGTTTAAATCGAACCGAATTCATTAAAATTCAATGAACTCTCAATATCGGTAGTTTAAATTAATAATAATAATAAAGAAGCACAGAAAAATGGTTGAAATTTTTTTCATTTCACCCATTTATTTCTGCACTTTTTTTATTTTTTAAAATTTCAGGTTACATAATTATTTTTTGTTTAGAATGTTTATTTTTTCATTAACTACTATTCTTAAACATTACTCTTTTTAATTTGTTATCTAAATTTACTATTTAATGTTTAAAATTATAAAACTACTTGTGTTTGAGCTTACATCATTTTTTTGCATTAAAAAACTTAGCATAGTCAATTATTTTTTTTAATAAGTACTCTTTACTTTTTAATTTGTTTAGATAATTATAAAAATTGCACCAATTATAAAAAAAATAACAATTTTTTCACTTTTATAAAAAAAAATTATTTTTTACTTTTATGAGCAGTTTTTTAATATTATGAAATTTCATCATATAAAAATTTGTTGTAATTTTAATTTTAAGCTAAGTATTATAACATATTAAAAATAGAAAAGTAAGTGTTATATTTTGTATATCAAATAGACTTTTTGCAGTATAATTATTCATTGAATTTATGAATGTTTTTTATATGATGAATTATTGTTGAATTTTTATAATAATTTTTTAATCACATAATTTGATTTTTAAATTATTTTTTAAAAATAATGATAAAAATAAAAAATAAAATTATGTACATATGATATTTAAGAAAATCTCTTCATAAAAAATAAAATATCTGTTATTTACTATAATTGGTGCAAAATTTACGATTAAGATAAATTAAAAGTTAAAGAGTACTTATAAAAAATAACGAATTATATTAAATTTTATTAATGTAAAAAAAATCAATTACAAGTAGTTTTTAATTGTTAAATAACAAACAATGAATTTATAAAGAAAATAAAAAAATGAAAGTTTAGTAATTATAATTAATAAAAGAATAAAAATCTCCACCTAAGTATGCTAAACAATTTCCTTAAGTAAAGAAACACTTCCACATCTCAATGGAATAAATTAAGTAATGGAAGTGTTTAATAAAAATTATCTTGGTCTTCGCACTAATATCATTTAGTTGATGATTGACACTTGTCCAACCTTTTTTATTGAAGGTACAAAGGTCATGTTATTTTATTCAGTGCCCTTGATTACCGGCTGCTTTGTAATTATAAAAAGGCCCATATCATTTTAATAATTTATATTCCAATTACTACTCTTCATTTCTTCAACCTTATTGGTTGTTTCATTTTTATTCACGTGGGCATGGCCAGTTCAATCAGGGAAACGCCAAGCCCTAGACAAGGTGCTATGTTTCCTGTTCACACATAGATATATAGATCTCCAACAATAAGTGAAATTTAATGGTTGATTGAAAAATGCTTGTTAATGTTAATATCGGATAAAAACGCCAACCAAGGCGTGAGAGCTAGCAGTGCCCTCGTTTGGGTGATCAAAGATGTAGAACTTCACGTGCATGTCCTAAATCTTGACAACTGCTGGCTGGGCTCCCATGCGTTTGGAGTATAGAAAGATTATTATTTAGGCTCAATGTAAATGTTAGAAAAAATATTTTATATTCTGGCAATTCTGGGTTGATGAGAAAAATCCTAGAATTGTGTTTTGTGCTTATAGATATATGCTCATTATCTACAGATGCATGCTTTTTTGCAGGTTCTATGTAATCTCTAGGTATCTTCAGCCATTGAATTAACTTAGGTAGCTTTAATTTGTGGGGATTAATTAGTGATCTAGATTCAAAGTATAATTATATGAAAACCTTAAGTTGGAATATGATATTTATTTAATATATTTCATATGCATTCTATGGTTATTTTTATTTTTTACAAAATAAAATATATTTTATTAATAACTAATATGTGATAATAAAATATACTCTCATCAAAATCAAATGGTAGTCAAAATAAAATAAAAATAATTATAGAATTTTTTGTAGTTTGGGTGCATTCTATGGACAATAAATAATCAGAATAATAATTGGAATGGAATATAAAAATTTCAGGTTTTTAACCACTAATTCGACAAGACCGTAAGAGATAGAAGATAACAAATCTAGGCAGCATCAAATTCAAGTTCTTTGTCAATCAAAAATTCAAGTGCTTTATAATAAAAAAGAATTGAAGGAGACACGAATAAATCCCTCACCTCAAACTTTATCTAATATAAGTTTCATGTTGCTTGGGTCAGATAGTCAAATTCTTATGAGCATAGTGGAGAATGCCTTCTCCTCTTCCCCAGTTTATAATTAAATCAACAAAATAAAATATTGAAAAAAAAACACTATATCGGATATAATAGATTGGGTCATAAATTTAGATTAATTTGAATTAATTTTTTTATTTAGTAATATAAATTTATATTAGTAAGAATTGATATAAATTTACAATAAATTTAAAAATTCAACTAATAAAAATTTAAAATAGTCTCAAAATCTATTTATTATTTTGAAATGCAACAATTTTAAATTAATTATTTACATCCAACTGTAAAATTTATAAAGAGTTAATAGTACTTGGTGGATGCATGAATTTTATATATTTCTGCCTTTTTTAATTATTGGCACATTAGTCATAATAACACAGCGATTTATATTATATTTTTTCATTTTAAACCATTTATTCACAAAAATGTTATTTATATTTATATTTATTGTTATAGGTATTTTATATTCATATGTTAATAAAATAAAATAAAAACACCAATGACATAAATCATGGGAAAAAAAAATCTTTACTATCAAAGATAAGTGGGAGCATTCAGGATTATTTGAAATTAAAGTGGGTTACAGGTCATGTGCAGATGAGTGATGGTTCATGAGTAATTGGAACTTGTATTGTCAGAGAAAATCATAAAGACTTATAATTATGAATAAATAATTAAACAATTTAAAGGATCACATACCTGATCTTATACACCTAGTTATTGTCGAAAATTATTTAAAAAAAATAAATTTTGTAAAAAAGATCAGGTTACTTGACAACTTCAAACAATTGTAAGTTGAAAATTTTCTTGCAGGCATGGTCCATTAATATTTCCTGATCTGGAAACCTTAAAAGCAAGAAAAGGAAATATATCTTTTCTGATCTGCCTTTGCCTTTTTTTTTTTTCCTTCACTTTAATTCCGTTCTCCACGTGGCAGGGCAACTCCATAACAAAAAATAAAAAGCAGATTCTACTGGTTCACAGGAGCATTTTAGACCGTGCCATACCATTAATTATATATTAATATATTATACAAAAATCAATTTAAAGAAATTACTTATAATTTGGCAAAAACTATTTTTAAGTCCGAACTATAGCGATTTTTTTTTATTGAATTTCTATCATTTTATTGTATTGCATTAAGCCTCTATACTATTATTTATGTATACATTGAACTCATATACTATTAGTTATGTATACATTGAGCCCCTATACTATTATTTATATATACATTGAGCCTCTATACTATTATTTATGTAATACATTAAGCCCCAAAATTTTTGCACATTTCTATGGATTTTGTCAAATTAGAGATCAATAGCTACATAAATAATAGAATAAGAGCTCAATGCAATTCAATAAAATGATAATGGTTCAATAGAAAAAACCACTATAGTTTAGGGGCTTAAAAATAAATTTTACCTTATAATTTAAAAAAAATAAATTTTTGTATAAATAATACCCATATAAAAAGTATATTTCTTTTCTTTCTCTCATAAAACCTCATTTCTTTAGTTAGTGGTTTTGAAAGGTGGTTTCAGCTATTTTTAACAAAAATTATCTCATTTAATCTTCTTTTTCTCACACTTTGTTCATAAATAAATTATATATTTTAGATCAATATTATTTTGTATAGTTAGTACGCCTCCATCTTAATGAGGTTGTAACGTGTTTTTGCCTCTCTTGATGTGTTATGGTTAGTCAAGCTAATATTAAATTGAAGCCAAAGAGAAGGAAGCTATATGGAGTCAAGGAGCCAAGCATGGTTCATTGGAAGAAAATGAACATGAAGACTACCTACTGAATTGATGAGTTGCGTTTTTTTTTGTTTGGAAAGATGATGAACCTTCTTATTTCTATTTGGTGGATTTTATATTTAATTTTATTGGTATATCTATTTTGTTTGATATCAAGTCTATTAGTTATGTATAAAACTTTCATTAACTAGGTCGAATTTTTATCATGACTACAAAAGTGATTACTCAAGAAGTAATCTCAGTAGGATTATTGGAGTTAGATTAGTTATAACTTTTATTTTGTTCTGATACTTATATGCAGTCCTTGAATTATTATGGCTTAAACGTTATGAGTTTGTCCTTTTTTTTTTATGGTGGAATGCAATTTTCATGAACACACAAAAAAAAAAAAGCAAGACTCAAACTATTTATCTTAGTATGTCCTTTAAAGAAATAATCACTTAACAACTCTTTTACCGATAAAATTTATTCTGTTTTACTATGAATTTTTTAGTGCTTCATTATTCTAATTTTAACTATTAATTAAATTATCACCACTTTGTATGATACTTTTCTTGGAAATTTTACTATATAATAATGGTGTCACACATGATAATATAAAAGAAGAAAAATAGAATATTAATTAGATTATTCCAACTCTTTACTCACAATAAACGTATATTAGGAAGAAGATATAATTAATTTTGACATTATGTTTTTATATATTATGCTTAATCATTACATCTTGTTTCGATGGCTCCTGCTTATATGTTTTGGAATGGTTCCTTGGACTTTGATTTTTTTTTTTTTTTAATCAATGGCGTGATACATGCATAAATAATAATTTGTTGCCAAAACATGATTCCTGTTAGTCTCTCTCTTGTTTTTTTTTTCTTTTTTTCTTATAGACATACAGTTGCGTATTCTATTATTTGTATACTGAAATTACCAGTATTTGTATTTAAGTTTTTTGGTATAATAATTGCAACTTATAATGTTTAAGAACAACGAGAACAATTTGGTTGAGATGCAACAAACCCTATTCTTTGATGCCAAAAGCTTTCGAGCTATTAAAATGGATTTTTTTTCCCTATATCATAGTCTAACGTAGACTACAAAATACATATACATAAATTTAAAATTTTTAAATTGAAATTTTTTTTATCTTTATTAGTTTTACATGAAGCACTACTTGTATGTGAAATTTATAAAAAAAAAAAATTGAAGCATTTGCACTCGCATACTTCATCATAAATTTGGTCTGAATAAATTTTTTAATCTTTCGTACCAAACAGAAACTACTAAAATCAATTAAGTTCTCGATTTTGTTTATCTGCACATAAAAAACATTAAGTTTACCATCAAAATATATTATTTTATCATGGTAAAAATTGTACAAACATACAGTTATAATTTAAAATAGATAGGATTTTTTTTTAAAAAAAGAATAGATATTAAAATTAGCAAGCTGAGAGTAAAATAAAGACACATAACTAGTATTGAACTTTGAAGTGCATTTGAATCCTCAATAGTACTAAGAATAGCAGTAATAGTTGCCAAAACCAGGTCATGACCTTAGAGCTAGTCGTCAAATATTTGACAATGACAGCCTGCTGTCACTATAGCCTTTACTCAAAAAAAAAAAAAAAAAAAAACCTCAGCCAATATCAATACGAGACACCATTTCCACTTCTCTGGCAAAGCTTCCACTTTCCCACACAGGCATACGCGCGCAAAGACAGAAAAAACGTTTTCTTTTTTATTTTAAAAATATATGTAAAAATAAAATAATAAAAAATAATTCCAAAAATAGAAACTCCGATACACGAGTCTCCTTATGCACACGCGTCAACGATCTATACGGTAGACGGCGCTTTGATCAGAAAAAAATAAATTCTTATTGGACAACGTTACTTTTCATTATTATTTTTTTCAAAAAAGAAAAAAACAGCTGGCGGTTTTCCTTAGCAGTTTTTATGTTTCCCGGAATACCCCTTTCCATATATAGGTAGTTCGCTGATATATCATATATATATATCGATTTCACTAACAAACCAAACCAAACCTGAACTTTTTTTTTTTGTTTGAAATCTCTCCAAAACGACGTCTCTGAAACCTCTCCGATTTCTTCTTTTCTCCAGGTAAGTATTCTTTTTTTTTCCGAACATATTTATATATATTTTTGTTTTTGAGATTTTGATGGAATCAATTTGTGTGAAGTGTAGAGTGGAGTAGAGTGGAGAGTGAAGGCAGAGAAGAGGAGGAATGGGGAGAGGGAAAATAGTGATAAGGAGAATAGACAATTCGACGAGTAGGCAAGTTACTTTCTCGAAGAGAAGAAACGGACTGTTGAAGAAAGCGAAGGAGCTTGCGATCCTTTGCGATGCTGAAGTCGGAGTTGTTATTTTCTCTAGCACTGGCAAGCTGTACGATTTCTCCAGCTCCAGGTACCTATCTAGCTACCGTTGATCATTAATTTTTAAGTAATTTTTTTGTGATTAATTAATTGTCGAGATCGATCTCGCTTCTTTTTCTTCGTCTCCGTCTTCGTCTTCGTTGTTCTCCTCTCGTCAATTGCTTCTCTTCTGTTTTATGAGATTCGTTTGTTTTGAAGACGATTTTGTTTGGATTTTAGTGGTTTGATTTGTTTAAAACTGCACTTGCTGTACATTTTGTGATTTTATGGTGAAATTTCAGGCTATGATTTGATGCAAAAGTTTGTGCATGGATGTTTATCTTGTTAATTCAAGTGCAATTTCATTTTTTTTTCAAAAAAAAATAAAAATAATTAATTATCTATAGTTTGCTTTTCCTTTTTCTTAAAAAATAATATTCTGAGCAGAAAAAAAGTTTAGGAATGTGAGCATTTTTTTAGATAATTTTAGCAGTAAGGTACGAGATGATTATTATTATTATAGTCGCTCATGTTCTTTTTAGATCATGTAATTTTACATAAATAGAAGATCTGCACTTTGCTGAACATTAATTAGAATTTGGAGATATCGATTATAAATCTCAGCAAGTGGCCGCACAGCTAGAGCTAGTTCTTCAGCTAATAACGTGCAGTACAGCACACTCATGGATTAGGATATGAAAGTGCATGTATATGAGTTATTAGGAAATCAAAGACTAAATGTGCAGCTCTAAGATGACATTTTTTACTAAATAAGAGCTTTAACTCAACTCTAATTGAATGCTATCAGTAATAGTCTAAGTGGCGGCGCTAGTAATAAAGATTGATGAAATAAGATGATAATGAGTTCATTAGAGAGTGTCGTGTGTTATTAGGAACGCTCTTATTAATTTCTAGTGATCGTAGGGGGTGTATTTATATATAAAGGCGGTGACTATAATTATGCTGGTTGGGATATAGCTGATGAAGTCATTGTTGGTCTTGCAACAACCCACTGTTAATCAGATGAGGTGGATGAATTTATTTGGAGTTCAGTCGATGAGAATGGGATTGTAGAAGATATCTTTGGCACTTCAATTATGACGAGGTGGATGAATTCACTTAGAGTTCAGTAGATGACAATGGGATAGAAGAAGACATCTTTGATACGTCAATCAATAGTAGCAAGTATAGTGGCTATGGTATCAATTGTTTTGAGAAACTACCAAGGTGAAGTTAAATGACCATAGGCCTATATATAGTCCCCTATTAAATCTACGATGCAGATTGCTGTATTGGTGAAAATTTGATTTCCTATAACTGTAGAAATTTCTGCTACTGTATATATATATAGATTATCTTTAGATTATCACAAGTGATAGTCTTACCGCCATCCACAATGAGGAGAATACACATAATGAAAGAAAATAGTATTTTCCAAAACTCTAAGCCCTGGTACACTTTAATATCCCAAAATAGATAAGAACATTTAATCATTTTACCACGAGATCTTGTTGAGTGATATATTGATTCATTTTTTTTTAGCTCTAGAGAGCGTAGAACGCGATGTTAGGATTGTACTTGAGGTAGATAATAGACCGACGGAATTTGAGGTGGTGCAATTATTTGACTTAATTTCTTTTTTATTTGTTAAATACTGTTTATAAACTTATATTTTTTTATCAACTTATTGTTTAACCTAATAAATTAAAAAGCATATTTACTTAACCTTTTAAGATAAATTTACCACAGATATAATTTTAAAAAATATAAAGAATAATTATCATGTACTTTAAATTAGAAAAGCTGTTTTTGAACGATTGAAATGTTAAGAAGAGAGTGGAAGGTCGAACCTATAATTTTATGTTACAATATCGCCACTAAATTATAAAGAAGGACAAATTTAAAAAATTAATTTACTATTATATAAGTTATAAATTAAATAGTAGATCTTTCGAATTATACCTCTCTTACCTTATTATAGTGCCGCATTCCAACTTGATT
>CATIWM010062268.1:0-10906 GCA_949671775.1 Mallotus repandus
ATTTTACACAAATCTAAATGAAAATAATTTATTTTAAAATAATAATAATAAGACATATATATAATACATGGCAATTAATTTATCAAAATTGACATGTAATATATTAAAATATTAAAAATTTTAATCAATAAAAAAGAATTAGTTAGAAGTGAATTACCATCATAATTCATAAATAATAATGTAGGTAGTTGAAGTTCTGCAAGGGAATATGTCTTTGAAGCGCATATGGACAAGCAGAGACATCACATTTCTGTCCAGCGTGTTCGAACAACAGTATGCATCAACTCCAAAGAGTGATATTGACGTACAAGGATCAAAACAGAGTATGCTATACGATTATGATACTGATGAGGAAGGATTGAGTAAAGAAGGCGATTGGGTATCTTCTGAGGAAGAGTTGACGTCCACAGCTAAAGTCAGTGAAAAAGAAAAGAGCAAAATGCTTGCTTCAGAGATGTTTATTGAAGATACAATAAAATAAAATAAAATAGTTTTGTTATTTTTTGTTCTTCTCTTTCTCTTTATTTTTAAAGTGTTTAGGTAATATTTAATTTGTATCATGTTCCAATTGATGAATTATTCTGACGAATTAAAGGCAAATCATTGATGAAACAGTCTGAAATCTTCAAAGGCTAAATATGATGAAACCATATATGAATTATTGTTATCGTTTGGAAGGGAATTTACGAAGGTAAAGAAAAGAAGATATGTAATGATGCATTTGGTCCGTAGGTCCAATTCAAACAATTCCCACTTTTGTTTGCAACGACTTAACTATGGCAGATTGAATGTTTGATGCATTTTTGGTCTGTAATATCTCTCTCTCTCTTTTACCAGAAACTGAAAAAGATCAGATTCAAGCAACAACATCACTACTGCCCTGAACTTGGGAAGTGGTCATATTTCTTCACCGAATATCTTAGAAAATCAATTCAAACAAATTAATTACCTACTAATTCTGGCCCCTAATTAGCTCTGTACTGTTTGTAATATTGAGGAGCATAGTTTCCTTATTTGATCTCTTGCAATCTGTATAAATCTCCTCGTATCTCTTATACAATGCTTCTAAGGAATGAGAATCCTTTTTGCTCTCTAAAAATTTCGGAAAGCTCATCATCATCATCAAATAAACCAAATATATAATTACGTCATAATGATTTTTCATTTTGCGACTGAATTGAAGATTACTTTTCAGCTCCATAAACCTTATGCTGATCATAACTAGGGAGTAAAGCACCATGCCAGAAGCAACTCTCATAATTCAAATGTCATATTTCCGAAAGGAACCCTCCAATTCATGCAAATTGCTATTATTAATAGAATTGCCAAATTTTCTTACATACTTCACATAAAGGTGCAGCTCTTCTGTCTATGTCATCTGATGCGTCACAACATGCATGGTTTCTGTTCACAGAAAATGGTGTACCTGTGCTCCTTGATAAATGAAATTAAGTTATATGTTTTCTTCTGTCTCATCTCTTTTGTTTCGCAGAAGACTCACGCTTATTATATCTGTGTGCACCTTCCATAGTGAACGTACAGGTTTTGTCAGCGTTTTATCTTTCCCTCCTAAAGCTGCAGAATCAACACCTACAGACATGATGTACATCACAAAAGTGAACCAATTAACAAAATGGACAGAACTGTGAGGACTGATTATGGTTACTATAAATGTTAAATTACTCAATATTCAATTATTTTACCTGAACAACCAACTGCAATCTCTTCAATATTTTGGAATGGGCCTTAGCGCTATTCGCTGCACTGCACAATCTTTTTCTGCAATGGAGCAAAGAAAATTTAAGTTTATTCTAATCGTCCACAACGATAGAATGAATTAAACTCCAGGCATTCCAAGGTTGATTTCAAAGTGACCACTATAAGTAACCTTATCAGGGAAAGTTTCCTTAACATTACAAGTAACCTTATCACAAGTAACCTTATCAGGGAAGGAAAATCAAGGACCTGGTGGCGGATGGATTCCAGCTTCGGCAGGTACTTCAAGGATAAATCTGTGATATTTGAGAATACACCCTGTCCAAAATTATAGCTTACCACTTCAACAATTCCAAAACAATGATCTAATGTCGAGATTCGAACGTCTGGAGCGTGAATGAGCCATGTCACATTCTTAATCCGACTGTTGGAGAGGCTTACATGACTAAGATTTTGAAAGCATTTCTGCCCTGACATGGACAATTCCACATCCATCAAATCCGGACAATTCCACAACTCAAGTGTCTCCAGATGTTCCATTTTTCTTTGAGATAAATTTGGCAAGTGACACCGTTGAAGTACTGGAATTTATATTCTGCCAATTATGGTGGAATTGAAAACTCCACTATGATGAATACTTGGCTAAATCACCACATCGAAGAAGCCAATCTAAGGATACAGGTACTCTTAAAATTTAAGAATAAATTTAAGAGTAGAAAATAATCTTCTAAGAGAAGAACTGAATTTTTTTTTTATTTCTCAAATTGAGTTCTAAATGAAAATTGAAATACTTACAAGCCTATTTATAGGCATTAACACAACATTAGCACAAATTAAATAATACTATTTTGAGTTGGAAGATTAAAACTAAGCTGGCACACAACTGGCATACAATTGGAAAGAAATGAATTATTTGCACACCACTGAAAAGAAATGAATTATTGCAGACAAATGCTGATGGAGAGAGGCTGGCTGGAAGGTGGGTTGGTTTGTCAATCATCTCATTGGGACACTCCTGTGTCATGCTCCCCCGATTGAAAAAGACTCACATTTGAGTCTGAGTTTTGCTCATCTTCAAAATATGGTGATAAATCAGCAACATTGAATGTAGCAGACACATAGTAATCTCCTGGAAGTTCAACCTTGTATGCATTTTCATCAATTCTCTTAATTATTTTGAAAGGTCCATCTGCTCTAGGTTTGAACTTTGTATACGGTCCTGGTGGAAACCTTTCCTTCCTCAGGTGTATCCACACTGAATCACCTTCTTTGAAAACAACAGGTTTACAAAACTTGTTTGCTTGCTTTTGGTCTCGCTCATTTTTCTTTAGAATGCGGTTCTTCACTTGTTTGTGCAATTTCTTTATTTGCTTAGCTCTTTCATCCGCATCTGCACTGAATTGTAATTGAGTTACTTTAGGAGTGAGTTCAATGGGAGTAATAGGATTTTTCCCATACACTACTTCAAATGGGCTTTAACCTGTCGTCTAGCTTGGTGAATTATTATAAGTAAATTCAGCTTGAGCTAATATCAAATCCCATTGTCTGATGTTTTTCCCCACAAAACTTCTCAGTAAATTTCCCAAACCGCGATTAACTGCTTCTATTTGTCCATCTGTTTGGGGATGAGCTGTTGAATTGAACTGAAGTTTTGTTCCCATCTTGCTCTACAAGGTCCTCCAAAAATGACTCATGAACTTAACATCACGATCAGAAGTGATAGTCTTTGGAATCCTATGCAGTCACATAATCTCTTGAATGTAAAGATCAGCAATATGTGTAGCATCATAGGTCTTCTTACATGGTACAAAGTGAGCCATTTTGGAAAATCTATCCACAACAACCATGACTGAATCTTTACCTCTTTTTGACCAACAACAAAATCCATGCTAACATCCTCCTAAGGAGCTTCAGGGACAGATAGAGGTGTGTAAAGCCCTGTATTCTTACCTCGAGTTTTGGCAACATGACAAACCCTACACCTTTTGATGTGTCGCTCTATGTCTTGGACCAAGCATGGCCAGTAAAAGCTTCCTTGCATAAGAGCTAATGTCTTTTCACGACCAAAATTACTAGCGAGACTCCCATTATGGCATTTGATCAGTATGGCTTCATTTAATGAACATTGAGGAATGCATAATTGATTACTTAAAAATAAGTAACCATCTTGCACATGAAATTGGCGATAGGGACTTTCACAACACTACTTCCAGATATTTTTAAAGTCTGGATCATCCTCTCACAACTCCTTTATGACTTCAAACCCAATTGCTTGAACTTGAAGTGTTGAAAGTAATATGTAACAATGACTTAAAGCATCAACAACTTTATTTTTTGTACCTGACTTATGCTTTAAGACATATTAATATGCATAGAGGAATTCACTCCATGTGGCATAGTGCCCTTTAAGGTTGTTCTGACTGTGAAGGTATTTAAGTGCTTCATGATCAGAATAAAGCATAAATTGCTTTGCTAATAAATAGTGTTTCCAATGATCTAAAGCTCGAACAATGGTATATAATTCTTTGTCATATGTTGAATATTTCTTCTAAGTCTCATTGAGCTTCTCACTGAAAAAGGCAATTGGATGATTCTCTTGGCTAAGAACAATACCAATGCCTATATTAGAGGCATCACAGTAGACTTTAAAGACTTTTTTGAAGTCTGGAAGTCCTAAAATATGGGCTTCTGTAACCTTCTGATTCAATCTCTCAAAACTTTTTTGAGTAGTTGGTGTCCACTCAAATTTATTTTTCTTCAACAATTTGGTGAATGGGGCAGTCATAATACTAAAATTCTTGATGAATCGTCGATAGAAAGATGCTAAGCCATGAAAACTCGAAACATTATGAAGTGATCGCGGTGTTGGCCAGTTGACAATGGCTTCTGTCTTGCTTTCATCCATCTCAATGCCTTTACTTGGGACAACATAACCAAAAAAGATTACTTTATCAGTTAAAAAGTGAGATTTCTTAACCTTGACATATAATTTTTGCTCTCTCAAAGCCTCAAAGATCTGCCTGAGATGTACTTGATGCTCTTTCTTATCTTGACTATACACCAAGATGTCATCAAAATAAACCACCACAAACTTTCCAATAATTGGTCGAAATACCTGATTCATAAGCCTCATAAAACTGCTTGGTGCATTGGAAAGTTCAAATGGCATAACCATCCACTCGTATAAACCATCTTTTGTTTTGAAGGCAGTCTTCCATTCATCATCAGGTCTCATACGAATTTGATGGTATCCACTTCTCAAATCAATCTTTGAAAAGACTGTCGAACCATGTAGTTGATCGAGCAAATCATCAAGTCGTGGAATAGGAAAATGATATTTGATTGTAATTTTATTCATAGCTCGACTATCAATACACATACGCTATGATCCATCTTTCTTTGGAACAAGTAAGGCTGTAACGACATAAGGACTTACACTTTCTTTTATTAACCCTTTAGCCATGAGTTCTGTCACTTGACGTTGTAACTTTTCATGTACCTTCAGACTTTTTTCATAAGCTACTTTATTTGGAATTATAGCTCCTGGAATGAAATCAATGTAATGTTGAATATCTCGCATAGGTGGCAATCCTGAAGGAACTTTTTTTGGAACTACGTCTCCAAATTCTTAAAGAAATGGTTGGATGGTCTTTGGAATGGTGCTTCCTTCTTTGTTCTCTTCCAAGATGATGAGGGCGTAAGCAACTTTGGTTTCCTTAATAACTTTGGCAACTATTATTTTGGATATCAGACTGCAGCTCTCTTCCTTTGAATTACTAACACATTCTTTCTTTAATGGTGCTAATATGATCTTTTGGCCATCCTTGGTAAGAGAATAAGTATTCTTATAACCATCATTTATGGCGTGATGATCATATTGCCAGGGTTAACCAAACAACATATGACAAGCATCCATAGGAATAACATCACACCATATCTTGTCTTGGTACTTCTTGCCGATGGAGAACTCAACCAAACATCTCTTCGTAACTTTGATCTCGTTACCCTTTATTAGCCAAGTTAACTTGTATGGAATTGGATGATCTTTAGTAGGTAACTTAAGCTTGTCCACCATTTTTATTGACACCACATTTTCACAACTACCACTGTCGATGATGACATCATAAACCTTGCCATGGGATGTACATCGAGTGTGGAAAATATTATGGCATAACCAATCTTCTTCTCTGCTAATGGCAGTGTTCAAGGCACGATGTAAGACCAGCATCTCACCATTATCTGCATGGATGATCTCATTTTCTTCATCTTCTTGTAAGGCTTCATCCTTGTCTTCTTCCTCATATAATGATTCCTCTATAAATGACACTACCCTTTGATTTGGACAATCAGATGCAGTATGGCCAAATCTATGACACTTAAAGCATTTTCTAGAATTATTGCTAGAAGTTGTCACGTGTTTTACTAACTACTTCAACATCCTTTTTAGTGGTGGTGGATGATGATGGCTTTGTTGAAGTACTCTTTTGGTTGGAAGTATTGGTCTTGGCTACACTCCTTGTTCTACTCCATTTGAAATTCTTCTATTTGCATTCTACCTTCAATGCTAGCTTGATCACATCATTGAGTGTCCAATAAGGTCGAAGTTGAACAACATTGGTTATTTCAATCTTCAATCCTTTGAGGAATCTAGCAATAGTGTGTTCTTCTGGCTCGTTGAGGTCACACTTCATCATAAGTTGTTCAAATTCTATAGCATATTTCCCAACTGATAGATCACGTTGTTGAAAGTTATGGAGCTTGATGAAGATATCTTACCGATAGTAATCAGGCAGATATTTGAGTCAAAGTTCTCTTATTGACCTTAATAATGATCAATATTGATTTTGATCTTAACAAACTTAATTTTGAGCATTGAATTTTTTTTGTTTAAGTGTGTATAAGTCATGACTCAATAGGAAGTCAAAATGAAGTCCGGGATTGATAAGCATGCTTTTGGGCTAATTCAACATTTGAGATTCAAGGAAGCTTTTGATATCCTTAGAGCATTATAATGAGAAAGTTGTCTTCTTAACATTTTAAGTATACATCTTAAGCTTTTTGAAGTGAGCTTACTTGTCAATATCCAAGCTCATTTGGGTATGCAAATCTTGAGTCAAATTTAGTGTATGTAGCTTTTATTTTAGGTTGAGCAGCTCTTAGTATTTTAGCAATATCTTGAGCTATAGATGTCAAATTGAGGTGATTAAAATCGATATTGGAAATATAAGACAAATATCTACAACTTTCATGAAAAAATTTTACACTAATTCGATCGTCTTCAGTCCAGATCATGAGCATCTCATGAGTCGGTCACGAGCTGTCCCCTGTTGGTGCTCATTTTGAGTTGTTTTAGCTCTTTTGGTCAGACACGCTCACGAGCTACCCTAAAAATCATGAGTAGCTCATTAGGGTCAGCTCTAATAGCTTTTAATGGTTATTTTTGAATGCAACGGTCCTTAAATTGGCCCTCACGAGCTAGGACACTACCCTCATGATCGTGAGAGTCGTTTCAGCTGCAAAAAATCCAAATTGATTCAAAAATCAATTATAGACATTGGAGACATATTTGGATCATCCAAAAACTATATTTTTGAGTGTTTATCTATATAAATACCTCCTAGAGCTCAATTGAAGTTAAGAAACTTGATCATTATAATTCTCACTTTTAACATCAATCAAAGCTCTCAATATTCTTTCAAATTCATTATTCTTTTTGTATAACTCTTGTGAGATTTGGTGAGTGTTAGAATAGATATTCTTATTCTTCTATTTTCTGGGTTTGAGAAAACGGGAAGTGAGATTCTATTCTAAAGGAATTGGTTTAGTGTTTAGCCATTAAAACACTTGGGTTTCAGTTTTAGAGTAAGCTTAGAAAACTCTTGATTGTAAGGTTGTAAGAGTGAGCCTTAAATTCTTATGTAACCTCAATCTTGTCAATAAGATTGTGGGTGATTGAAAATCCTAACTTTGGGATAAGTTAGGTGGAGACGTAGGTTTGTTATTGAATCCAAACTCCTTAAATCATTGTGTTCTTCATTCTTTCTTCTCAACATTCTTTCTATTTTTGTATAAATTTCAATTACTTTCTATTTGAATTCGATGGCCTTATTCACCCCCCTCTAAGGCATTTTCATATCTTTTCATCTTCTCCTACATTGTGATCTTACTTCTTCCTTCACGTTCTTGCTTGTGCTTAAGATTCTCCCACTATATTGAAGCATTTTTCTTAAGCTTAATGGCAACAATCTTGACTTTGCGATAGTCTAGAATGTCTTTATAGTCAAAGAATCATTCAACAGTATGCATCCATTCGATAAAATCGTATGGATTTAACTGTCCTTTAAAATCTGGCACCTTCACTCCATGATCTCAGTCCTGAGTTCTCCTTTGATGTACTCATGGTCATGGTTTTGCTTCTTCTCCAGATGATTCACTTGATAGATTATGGAAAGGATTAATCTTAGCTTCTTGATCATCTTCTGATTCATGAACTTGTTCTCCTCTTTGCTTGTACTGTTCAAGTCGTTGTTGGAGTTGTCATTGTAATTCTTCTATGGTGACATCTTGAACAGGTCTTTGGCGATTTTGTCTTGGTGGCATCTTTCAATAATTTTTTTATGGCATCCTTTTTTTTAAATATCTCACTTTTTTTCTTTGTTTTATCTCACCTTTTTTCTCTTTTTTTTTTTTAATTTCTCAAATTTTTTTTTTACTATCTCACTTTTTTTTAAGAAACCTTACAACCAAGAAATAAAAAATTACAAAAAATTTATGTCAAACTAAAAAAATGATCAAAGAATAACTACCTCATGTATGACCAAAATGTTAAAAGAAAAAAAAAAATTCTATGAATATATTTAAAAGTTAAGACAATTGACACTAAAAACCCCAATTGTCTATTGTATCTTTAGCACTTTTTCTTTTTCTGCAAGACTAGACTTTTCTTTTTATAGGTGGTAGAAGATGCTTCACATGAATATAAGTGTAGGACCACTCTTTTGCACTATGCTTCACGTGAATATAAGAGCAGGACCAGTCTTTTGCAGGACCACTTTCTTGGGTTTGTATGTTTTCTCTATTTTTTTTAAAAAATATAACCCATCACTCTAGCTTCTTGATTTTTGAATTTGCTATTGAAGCAATCACGTGCCTTACCTTTATAATTATCTTTTCCTCCCCTTTATAAACCTTCAATCCTCTTGTTTCTTTTTATTTTGTAACAAAATGTAGGCTGGAACAACTAAAGAACAATTCTCTTCTTCTACAAATTTTTATTTTTTAAAATCTTTTTTATTAGTTCTTAAAGAAACATGAATGCATGGGTGAGCAAGGATAGGTTCGGTGAGGAATGGTGTGGTTACAGTTTTGGGTTAGCTATTTTTTTTTAAATTGAAAAGGCTTTCAGATGGGTGAGGTTTGGTTTGATCAGTAGGGAATGGAAGTGTGGTTGATTGGCACGGTTGGTTTACAAATTCAGGTTATGAACTTTTTTTAAAGAGGTACTACAAAATTATTTTTTTAATAAACAAAAGGATAGATAATGGATAGATTGATACCTTGCTACTCTAATCCAAAGGAAGATCGAGATTGTTCTGATACCAAGTTGACACCATTGAAGTGCTGGGATTTGTATTCTGCCGATTGTGGTGGAATTGAAAACTCTAATATGATGAATACTTAGATAAATCACCACCTTGGAGAAGCCAATCCAAGGATATAGGTACTCTTAAAATTTAAGAATAAATTTAAGAGTAGAAAATAATCTTCTAAAAGAAGAACTGGAGTTTTTTTATTTTATTTCTCAAATTGAGTTCTGAATGAAAATTGGAATACTTGCAAGCCTATTTATAGGCATTAACACAACATTAGCACAAATTAAATAATACAATTTTGAGTTGGAAGATTAAAACTAGGCTAGCACACAACTAGCATACAACTGGAAAGAAATGAATTATTTGCACACCACTGAAAAGAAATGAATTATTGCAGACAAATGGTAATGGAGATAGGCTGGTTGGAAGGTGGGTTGATTTGTCAATCATCTCACTGGGACACTCTTGTGTCAGCAAGGATACTGAGGAGGCCTAATTTGTAAGGTTTGTGAGTTTCTATTTTTTGATGCACCTTAGCAGCTTGGGGTTGTTCAATAGCTTTTGGACATCAACAGTTGAAGACAAAATTTGTCCTAGCTCACTTATGTGTTCCAAGCATTCCATCTCCTCAAGAACCCTTACTTCATCATATTCAGAAGAATATAGAAAGGGAGTGTATGACGGTGAACTCAATAAGTGTTTGAAAGGAAGTATGTCGAAGGTGAACACAATAATAAGATATTGATATATTTGCTTGAAAATCTAGGGAGCCTTGATAAGAGGGAATGCCATTATATTTGACGATTTGTGTGAGATCTGCATTTGCTTTCCTCCCTCGGGTCACCAACCTTACGCTTCCCTCTCTCTCCTTAACAGTTGATCAGGATAAATTGCAGGGAATCATCGGGCATATATGTTTTCTCAACATTTTTCATCTTGGTGTATTTAAGTGTGCATTAAGAGATCTAAAATGGTCAGTATATGCTTCAAGCCCTCAAACGCTTTCATCTCAAAGCAGTAATAAGAGGGAGGCACAGATTCGACTTTTGATGAGTCCACACAATGACTACATACAATGTCGAACCTCACTTTCAAAATGTTCTTTTCTTGTGTTAAGAATGAGGAATTATTATTAACATTGATAGCTTTTAACCACCTGTGCAACCATATGCTTCCAGCTGCATCAAAGGTTAAAGGCTGGGATATGCTGTTAAATTTTATGTTCTAAACTTGGTTCCAACTCTCCTTTTACATTCTCCAAATTAATACATTCCTTTCAAATTTCCTAACATTACGTGCAAACTGTCACTAACCCCATCCACCAATATTGGTGTGAATTTGTCACTCACTCATAAAGTGAATATTAAAGGAATAACTGTTCTCTATTGTGTATAGTTTACGGACATTGATTCTCTTTTGTATATATATAAAAAAAAAACCATAAACCCACTTGGGTGAAATAGTTTGTATTTCTACCGTCTAACCCTGCATCCTCTTCTACACATTAAATTAGAAGTTTCAAATTTACAACAGCATAACAAAGTGTTTTGGATGCTTTTGTTTATGATATCTTAGAAAAAACATGTTAAACACCAATG
>CATIWM010062270.1:0-17222 GCA_949671775.1 Mallotus repandus
AAAGAGAAGACCCAACAAGAAGAAGAGAAATTATCCCAAAAAGCAAAGATTCAAGAAGAAGATTAAGAAGAAAAAAAAAAGGAGATATCAAGAAGAAGAAGAACAAAAAAAATAGGAAGAAGAAGAAGAAGAAAATATCAAGAAGGAAAAAAAAAAAGTAATTGCTAGGCTGCCACAAGTTGGTCAGCTGCTAGGACAGGGTGCTTCGGTCAGCAGAGATCTCAGGTTCCTCTTCTTTTATTTTTTTCTTTAAGAACTGAAATTTTTATTTCCTCTTCTTCTTTTGGATTTCAGCCCTAAACCCTAAAATTCTCTTCTTCTTCTTGTTTTTTCGGACTTCAGCCCAAAATTCTTCTTTTTTTCTTTTAAATCAATGCAAAGGCCTATGTACATTGTGTGTCCATTATTTAAAAAGCCCAAAAATGTCCACAAATAGTAAAATATTACAAAGGCACACCTCAACTGCGCCGCACCTGAGGCTCAAGGCGTGCACCTTTGTGATGTCGCCTGCCTTTCCTAGGTTGAGGCGCAAAGGCTTGTGCCTCGTGCGCCTTGCCCTCAACTTTAGGCCGAAGTTTGCAATGAACCTTTATGTACGTGGGGCTGTTTACTTATGGAGAATTAGAGTAGTTTTTTAGAAAATTTTTCTATGGAAAATGAAAATTAAAGTTTATTGTTTATGTTAGATAGTTTTCTAAAATTCTTTAAAGAATATAATTTTCAAGTATTTAAGAATTTTAAAAAAAATTAGAGACCTAATTTAGAATGTTTTATGTTGTTTTCTTCCTTGAAAAAAAAGGTGTGTTTTCCAACTAGGAAACACAAAAGATTTATTTTCAAATAGTTACACCATCTTTCAAATTACCACCTCAAATATTTTCTCCTACTTTTTCAAATTTGTTTAATAAATTTATTTCCAAAGATCTTTATCTATTCTTCTAATATATTGTTTCCTATGTTTTAGATGTTGTTCCATAATGTTTTTCTATTTTTCTAGTTTTATTGTTTCCTATTTTTTCTAGTTTTAGCATTGCTAATTTATACTTGTCACTTAAAAAGTTACTTTATATTTTTTTATTTAATTTGTGATGAATTTGAGTTGTAAGTCTTTTATGTATTTATATTTGTTTATAATTAAATTGATATTTTCAAAAATTGATTATTTTATTTTTCAAAAGAACTTTTACAATTAAGTTTTATAAATTAAAAAAAATTAATTTTAATGGTTGATTAATGAGAAATTATTTAGATTAATGAATAAAATTGATATATATATATATATATCAATTATTTGTAAAGTTTTAAAAATTTTTAAGCCAGCATAATAAATTTTTAAATTTTTTAAAAATTTCAAAAACTTTACAATAAAGTGATATACATAAAAAAATTCATCAATTTAATTAATAAATTTAATTTTAAAGGTTGAATAACAAAATTTTATTCATTAATTAATTTTAATGGTTGACTAATGAAAAATTATGTAGATTAATGAAAAACTTTTTTAGAATGTATATCACTTGATTGTAAAGTTTTTAAAATTGTTAAGTCTATAAAAAAATTTTATGGGCTTAAAAAAAGTTTTAGAATTAACTATGTATATTATTTTTAAAAAAATTTATCAATTTTATTTGCTAATGCTCAACTGTAAAAATTAAATTTTTATTTAATTTATAGGACATGATTGTTATTTTGTTTTTTGAAAAAGTCCCATATAGTCTTGTTTTAAAATAGCTAGCTTGCATGGGTATCAAAATAAAATAACAAAGAGAAATATATTAAATAAAAATACTACTACTAGGAATTCATAATAACAATAGGGTTTCCACATAATTGACCAAAAAAAAATAGGGTTTCCAAAAAATACTAAATTTTTGAATTCCTAAACAAAATTACAAGAGAAATGACATAACTAATAATTAAATTCAAATGACTACTGAAATTAGGATTCCCCAACTGCATCACTAGACTATCAATAGTTTCCTAACATATTGACTTGACAGCTTAGCTTGCTGACACAGGTAACACGGCAACGCACTATCCTCTACTTAACCATCTTAATTCCTAACTTTGTAAAAATAAGAACAATCAAGCAAGTATAACAATTAATCATTTGAAAAGGTTTCGCAACACTTGAAGGCTCAATCTTGTGAAGCAAAACAATTTTATCAACAATATCCTCGATAACAGGGCTTTGATGAAACATTTAATATAAGAAATTTACTTTTATTCCTCACTAAAAGGAAATATATTCAAGATTATAATATCTTCTAGATTGAAGTAACAAAGACTTAGGAACCTATAATGAACTTCCATAAGCTTGTTGGTTGGTGTAAATAAGAAGAACACCTCACACAACTAAAGGTCAATAAGTATATTGGATGATCAACTATGCCATACAAATTGAACTAAATTACCTTTGTCCCACAATTCAAGATGTAGCTTATCCAAGGGAAGCAAATAATTTTAGTCAGAAATTTTATAAAGGGAAGCAAATAATTTCAATTAGAATTTCCAAAAAAGCAAAGAAAATAAGCCAGCATATACAGGATTCAATTAAAAAAAATAGAGAGAGAGAAAGAGAGATGACATTTCAGCCAAGTGTTGCCAATCAAGACTTCCTAATATCAAAGGACTGAATACTTGAGTAATACAATTATGAAAAGCTTATTTGCAATGCTCTGAAAAGCAAAGTTGTGTAACGGTCTGATACCAAACTAACAAACATTTAAAAATAATAAGTGTATTAAGAAGATGTCCATCTTGTTGAAATCTCTAGAATATAAAGTCTAATAAAGATGTGGAAATTGAACAATAAATTATACATATCATCCAACATCCTCCCTGCTAAGTTTGTTGACTACCATCAAAACTGAATGCACCTCGTAGAAAAAAATCAGAAACTATAATTGATGTTATCCTAATTCGTATCAGATGTAACATGAGTCAATATTTTGGCCATAACTCACTTTATAAAAGTCAGATTGAAGCGATTCAAAAGGCTACCAAAAGCAAAGACATAGAGCTAAAACTATGATAATAATAAATAAATAAAAAAAGCCAGGGCTAAATCGATCGTCTTCAGGGGCTAAAGTCTCAGACAATCATCCTGTCATGTGCAAAACTGGGCTAAAGTCTCAGACTGAACATGCATCAGTAAATGGGTCGTATCTCACTCAAAACTGACCCAAATTAAGCGATTCAAGATGCTACTTAAAGCTACCATCTAGGCTACAACTTTTATGTTTTGGGCTTGAGTCAATTCAGCCTCTATCAGGGCCAAAAGTGTGTTACAAGCTGTTAATTTGTTATTCCAAACTTAAGACGGATTATACTTCCTTCCTTGATAGAGATTATATTTTCTTATTTAAGAAGGATTATGTTTTCCTGTTTAGTTAGGATATCAATTAGGTTTTGTTTAGGGTTTGTTATACCTATATAAAGGCTTTATTTTATGTAACCTTAAGGCATGCAGCCATGGATGATTAATAAAAAATGAGAAAGTTTTTTCCCTAATTATTTAACCATGAGTTTTCATCAAACCTAGTGTTTGTGGCAAACAATTTTTATGATTGACATTTCAGACAATAGATTATGGCATCTACCTTTTTATAATCTTTATTGCATGTTCGTTATTGATTCAAAAGGTCAAAAATAGTTTTGGTTGTTCGGACTAACTAAACCTGAGGTGAAGAAATATGTTTGATTTGGAACTTAGATTTAAACTTTTCTTCAGAGTATGGGTTTGGGTTCATGTTGAACGGGTTCCTACAGCAGGCTGTCTACCAGGTTCCTACAGCAGGCTGTCTACCAGGTTCCTCACCAATAATGCTTGTGCATCAATCTTATGTGCAAAGCACAAGATCAAATTAAGATCCATCCTTTCCAGGAGGGAGGGAGGGCCTATTCACAAACCTTGAGCATCTTTTAGGGATTCTAAATGACTTGACCTTTATGTAAGTATATCCAAAATGGATAGCAAAAATTCTCCAGCTGTGCTCCTCTAAACAAGGATATAGCCTTTATGTTTATATCTGATTTTGGAAGACTAAAAAATATATTTTGCAATTGAGAAGTAGTGATAGAAGCACAAAATGATTAAGGCTATCATATTTATATAGACAAAGAAAGTAAATTCACAAAAAAAGCAATCTAGGGAAGTTCTCATTTTGCAACCACAAGATAGAATAGACTGTCATTATGATAATGATAATAACCATAAAAATAGCTTCAACTCACTTTCTCTTGAAAAAGATCCAGATCCTCTATCACCAATGACTCCTGGATGTCTTGGTCCAGTGACCACTCTATTCAACTGAGCACAAATTTCAAGATAGTCAAAATAGGATTATAAAGCATCCCAAAAAATTAAGATTAAAAAGTGAGAAAATAAAAGAGTTTTGTGCATTAAAAAACATAAAGAATAGAAAGAACAGAGAAGCGACAGCATGAGTAAGAAGAATAGCAATACCAATATCCATGAAAATATTCATTTGGCCAGTCATATCATTTAATATGTTCATCAAGTCCAACACCACAAGTTCTTACTGTTCATAATGAGAAAGAGTCCCTAATTGATTAAAATTAAAACATCCAATGCTGAAAATTTCCGGTGATCTAATTTTAGGTCACTATCACAAGCCTCAGAGAGACAAAAAGCAAGAGGAATATAAAGATTTCAATTTCACAAATTCACTTCTACAGACAAATCCTTTGATGACAATAGCAAATTCTAATTTTATTCCATTCCCCATAATGTCAATTGAAGATAAATTTAGAAAACCTTTTAACTGTTCAAAATCAAATGTTTGAGATCTGCAATACTTTGTTAAATATTTTCCTTCAATAATTATGATTAATTCAATGTATTATTTGCTCGTCTGATCATAGAGATAATAGAAGTTGTGTTTCTTCTCCCCTTAATGTCTCTGCACATTCAAACAAAATCCACAATTTGCTCTAGCATCCTGCAACTCCTACCAAACCTCCTACACTATTTCACAACAACCTAAATGCCCCATTTTTTTGTAACCAGTGCATTTCTCCATAAAAGCAAATAACCTAATCTCAGGGCCAGAAAATTAATAAAGTTAAACACAAATAATGTTTTTAATATTCCCAAGTTTTTTCCCATTCATTCGATGCATCAAGAGACAATTGGACACTGGCCAAATGATCAAAGTTTTCTAACATACGCTGCAAAGTCAGCTATGAAATCAAATAAACTGAGTATAAATCTAATATAAGCAATGAACTTTTTCCCCTTTTCAGTCAAACAGTTGATCAACATAATTGGGTAGCCCATGATGCCAGATTCTGGTATCAGGTTGCATAAACAACAGTTTTCAACAGAGGACTATTCACATTATTAATAAAGACCATATTGTTACAAAATACACAAATTATGTAAATAACATACATGGAAAACCCATAACACCTGCACAATTATATAAGTTAAGAAATTTCACCTTTGCAAACGTGGCTGACAGATCATCCATATCAGATAAAGCTTCTAAGCCTACACCCTGGAATTGACCAAAAAAAAAATAATAATAATATATCAATTCCATCTAAACACATTCCATGCCCCAGAAACCTTTAAAAGTAAAGCAGATAATTAAGGAAATAAACTGGCAGCTCTGCATGAATTGGCAATCAAATAAAGAAACAGAAGGATGCCCTAATGATATTAACAGGATTACAATATGAAATAACGAGCCCAAATTACGAATTACAATAAAATAAAGAAACTACCGAATTGTTTTTCATGATAATAAGCACACTGGCAAGCATATAAACCAAAAAAAAAATTAAAGCTTTTATCTATTTCAAGAGATAAATAGGCTCTCTTCTCTACATTCACTAGGAATGATAAAAAAAAATAAAAAGAAGAAAATGCTGTGAGGAGAGTAAAGCATCTTCTTTTGCAAAACAACAAGAAATAAGAAACAAGCAAATATAACAAAGCCTCATTCAATCCTGCCAAAAAAAAAATCATTTTTTCCTTGAACTCCTCAAGAAGACAATTTGATCCAACAGCAACTGCACTTAAAGCCCAGGCTTGAAAATGTTTCAAACTTCCCTCACCAACAAAATTCACAAATATAAAGAAAAACCAAATCAATAACCTTATCCATAGCTCCAAATGGCGAAATCCCGACGCAAGAGTAGGTTTGAAATCTGATTTCGGCTTTTATCTGGAATTTGGTTTGGTAAGAATTGGGAATTTAGGGTTAAGAAGTAGAAAATTTGGGATTTGAGAACTTAAAAGATTTCTAGGTTTGGTTGATATCTGATGAGCTGAAAGTTGAAGAATCTCTGCGACAGCGAATTAGAAAGTGAGATTTAGGATTTATTATGTGTTAGAAAGTGAGAAAAAGGAAAGAGAGAGCTTGATTTCTTTTCTTTAGGGGCGTTCCGCTAAGCTACCCGAAAATACTCGCCTAGCCTAAATGCATGTTTCCGCGGCCGGGCATACGTTAAAGACCGAAGTCAATGTGACGATAAGTAAATTACACCGAAAACCTCCCGGAATTTCCACCTCATTTGAAACTATATATTTTAAAATAATTTAATAATTATAAATTAATCAAATATAAAAGTGAAGAATTAATTTGACTAGTTTTTACCAGTTATATATATATATATATATATATATATATATATATATATATATATATATATAATGTTAATATGCATAATATAATAATAATTATGTACATAAAATAAAGAAAAAATAGAAAATAATTGAGAAGTTACGTGACTGTTTAGTTTTGAAAAATATATTATATATTTTTTTTAATTTTTCATTTTTCAAAAAAATAAAAAATCATGTTTATTTTTAAACTTTTCATTTTTTCTAGTTTTATAATTTTTATTTTTAATAAAATTTACCACAATAACTTTTTAATTAATATATTAATTATTATTATACTTTATATAAATTTTAAATTCATTTGTTTGGTAAAAATAATTAAATCATACACATTTTAGAAATTTAATAAATGAACTTATTTAAAAAGAAATTTTAACATTTCTATGACATACATGTAATAGAGTTTAAATAATAAATTAGATTTATAATAATTATAAAATAATTGTAAATTTTTTAAATTAGTGTATTAATCCTATTTAAATTTATATTGCTTTACAAAAGTAATCATTCATTTGATGGCTAAAACACAACTAGATCAATAGTTTAATGATAAGAGAAAATTACATTTACCTCCTTGAGGTTTGAACTAATTACAAATCTCCTCCCTCTTTTTTGAAAATCGAACATTTACATCCCTCAATTTTAATTTCGTCAATATTTAAGTCCCTCCGTTAACTTTTCCGTTAGGTTTTTTTATATCAAAATACATTTACTTCCCTCAATTTATAAAAATAAAATAATTTAATCCCTAAGTTCTAATAAAATAAAATAATTTAGTCCTTCAACTTTTTAATTATTTAAAATTTAAAATTTTAATACTAATGAAATTTTAGACATGTACATATATCTCCATCAATATATTTTTTTGAATTATATAAAATAAATCTATAAATATCCATAAATTTATTTTATATTCACTTTTTACTTATTTTTATTAATTTTTGCTCCAATTAAAATTAGTATTATCTAAAACTAAAGTAATATATAAAATGAATTACTTTAGAAAAAGGTAAAATTAATGAAACCAAACATAAAAAATAAATATAAAATAAAATTGATAAAAATTAATGAATTATTAAATTTATAATTTAATTTTTTAATTAAAATTAAACTGATAAGGACATGTGTAACCGTTGAAAATTTAGTAAAAATTGTGATTTTAAATTTGAAATAATTTGAAAATTAAAGAACAACAATTTTTTTATTAAAATAAAAAGGATTAAAGCATTAGTTTTTACAAAATATATGGAGTAAAATGTTTAGTTTGTATAAAATAGAGGGAGTAAAATGTCCTATTCATTAAGATACTTACGAAAAAGTTAACAGAAGGACTAAAGTGTTGACGGAACTAAAACTGAGAAATGTAAATATTCGATTTTCAAACAAGAGGGAGGAGAGTTGGAATTAGGTCAAACCTGAGGAAAGTAAATTTAATTTGCTCTAATAATAATCATGATAAACTTTAAAACACAACTAGATCAACAGTTTAATAATAATCATGATAAACTTTAAGTCACTAAATTAAAACAAATCAAAATTATTAGTTTTAAACTATAAATAAATTCAAATTTAAAAGCTACTATAATGATTATTATAATCATGCCACATCTAATTATCAATTGACTCTCTAATAGCGCTCATTTGACTATGTTGAGACATGTTTACTTGAACACCTTCTTACACTATATCAAGACCATTTTCTTCATAATTTTGTCTACTATGTTTATCATATAAAGTGTAGCATGCTATGAGAATCAATTTTTTGTGGCACAATGAATTGCTTAGTATTGATTTTAAAATAGGATATCTTACCTTTAATACTCCAAAAGCCCTCTCTATCACACTACGCAATGATGAGCGCCTGAAGTTAAGCAATTCCTACTTCCTTCTAATTTTTCCATGTTCACAAAAATCATTTAAATCTAGATATATTCAGATAGCCAACATCTATGACATGATAATAATCAAAAAATAAAATAGTGATACATATTTGTTATTGTTAAGAACTATCATTATAATAAAAATAAGTTAAATTTCATATTTTACCATCAGTAGGAAAAGAAAATCATTTTCTTGCTTAGTTAGTACATCAAGAAATACCCGAGAATCATTTGTAGTCCCTTCTTATCCAGTATACACAAATGTAAATATCATGTCATGAGAACATACTGTCATGATATTTTCTGTGACTAGTGTTGGTTTTCTTCCATGAAACTTTTTTGCTTAGAAGTTGGAGCCTAAGCTGCAACATGAGTGCCATCAATAGCACCTGGCATTTTTGTAAAAAATAACAGTCTATTATAAACAAAAAAAATACATTTATATTAAGAAAATTATATAGTTTGACAGCTATATAACATACATAGAAATAAGGAAACAATTTTAGATTGTTTTGAATCTCAAGTTGTATTTCACATTTATTCACTAGTTTTATCAAATCAACTCCTAAAGTTGTCAATGCTATGACAACCTTTTTAAACCAATCATGCACTATGGCAATTGAATGTTGGAATCACTCTACTACAATTCTTTGTCTTATGCCATGATAATAAATTGCTAGTCATTGTCACACCTTCCTCTACACTTACATTATTAGCATCACATAATAAATTCATCACCTTTAACCTGTCACATAAATTCTTAAATACATGCGGTTTTATACAAAAACTTTCATAACATCTACTAGGATTTCCACTAATACTTTAAGGATGTATTATTTCCTAAATAGCATATATGTCCTACAAGAAATTTTTTCAATATTTCAATAAAAATTTTCTTACTTGCCATTATATATCTCACCATTTACAAATCTTTCACATCATTGTCAATACTACATCATCACTTGAATTAGAATCATCAAAACCCAATAAACTTAATGTAGAATTATTTGATAAAAGCTTGAGGTAGGGTGTCACCGGAGTGAAACTCCTCTCATCCTTCCAAGCATCTTGCCTTGAGATTGTCTTGGTGAGAATTTTGGAATTCCTGTTTATACCATTTACTCAATTTACATGGATCCTGCGAGGGTTTTATGATTAAAATTTTGGGATAAGTACAAATTTGGTCCTTGTGGTTTTGCCTTTTGACAAAACTATTCTTGTAGTTTTTTTTGTTTTTTTAAGTACCATGTGTTTTACAAATTTTTATACTTTAGTACCCTTCTAACTAATATCATCATTATTTTATAAAAAAAAATTAATATAATATTAAATTTCAATGATAAATTTATTCTATATATGATTTACGATCAATCTAACCAATTGGTTATTTTAAAAAATATTGTAAATTTATTTTAAAAATCACTTATTTTTATTCATAATTAAATTAAAAATACATCTAAATTTTATTTTTTGTGAGTTTATTGTTGTTAGGTGAATAATATATGAGCAAATTACATTAACCTCCCTGAGGTTATGCCTAATTTACATTTCAAAACCTCTTATTTCAAAATTGAATATTAACCTCCTTATAGTTTTATATACGAACACTTAAGGACTTTTGTTGATTTTTTTTGCAAAAAATGACCATTATACCCTTATTTTAACATATGCCTTCTCTAACCCCATTACATATAATTCCTACCATTTACCCCAAAGTTTATATATGAATAACAATGAGAATTGATGAAATTACTTTTAAAATATACATTTATAATTTTTTTAAAAAAATTTAGTTTATAAAAATCATTTATTAATATTTCTTAAAAATTTAAAAAAAAGTTTAAAATAATTTTTATAGATCTAAAAATTTTACAATCAATCCATATACATTTAATAAAAAGAATTAAAAAATTTCTATACAAAAAAAATTATTTTAAAAATTAAGAATTAAAAAAATTTTAGATCTACAAAAATTAAAAAGAATTAATAATTAATAATTTTTAGATCTATAAATAAAATTTTAACTTTTTAAATTTTTTAAAAAAATATAGAAATTGGAGAAAGGTAAATGCTAGGAATTTGATGTAATAAGGTTAGAGAATACATAATTTTTCTAAAAAAAAAGGTTAGAGGTATAATGATCATTTTTTATAAAAAAGTCAATAGAAGTCCTTAAGTGTTAGTATGTAAAACTATAGGGAGGTTAATATTCAATTTTGAAACAGGAGGTTTTGAAATGTAAATTAGGCCTAACCTCATGGAGGTTAATGTAATTTGCTCATAATATATTACTCATTATATGATTTTTGCATTGAAAATGCATATTATTTTTACATTACAGCATAAATTTTAAACAATATTTGTTAGAAGGGTACAAAGTGTAAAAAAATGTTAAACACATGGTACTTAAAAACAACAAAAAATCACAAGACTATTTTAGCCAAAAGACAAAATCACAGGGACTAAAATTGTACTTATCCCTAAAATTTTTATTTTCGTTGTTTGTATGTATCACGAAACCCAACAATTACTAACATCAAATCTCTAAGAACCTCCACTTCTATTACTTCCAGTGCTATTAAAGCTTCCATCACTGTTATGCAAGCCCCCTATTTTGCTTCATTATTCGTGACTATAAATGCTAGCTTTTTAGCTATCGGAATCACCTTATTCTTAAAAGGTTACCATAATCACTTGAACTCCTACTCCTCCGAATTGATTTACTGCTCTATTAAAGTACATCCACCATCCCTAAACCTCGATGGCTGAAGTGAGATCATTTGGAAATTCAAGTTCCATTTTTTTTCATCTGAGATTGGATTTAATGCTAGGAATTCTACTACTACTCTTCCCTTAATTGCCTTTTTTTTATCAAATATTCTACATCAAATTTTGTCAAAACACCAACCATTTGGCCAACTTCCTAATCAGTAACGACACTTCAAATAACTACTTCATCAAATCCATTTTAAAAACAGCTTGGATATTGTAGGACTGAAAGTAGTGCCTCTACTTCCTCATGGCCCAAATCATTACTAAACATATTTATTTAGTATGATTTTATCTCTTTTTGTAGGTTAGCATCTTTTTACTCAAGTAGTAAACAACGTGTTTTACTCATGTGTCTCCTTCTTGTGCTAACATTACTCCAATGGCATTCCTTTCAATTTCCAGATTCAAAGTTAATAAATGGCTTCCCTTCTTTCGGTGGCTTCAACATTAGTGGGTTTGCTAAATAATGTTTGATCTTATCAAAAGTAATCTAACATTGTTCATTCCACTCCACATGTTGGTTATTTCTGAGTAACTTAAAAATTGGCTTGCAAACAACTATCAATGTTGCTATAAACCTACTGATGAACTACAGTTTTCCTAAAAATTCTCTTATTTCTTTTTCTATCTTTGAAATTGGCATTTCCTTTATCTTTTTTACTTTATATAAATTAACTTTGATTCCTCTTTAACTGGCTGTGTATCCAACATTTTCTCTAATATTACACCAAACATACATTTCTTTATATTGAGCCTTAGATTGTACTTCTCTACCCTGCACAAAACTTTTTGAGTTCCAATTACTAAAATGCTACTAAATAAGTATGCATATTTGTGCTATATCAAATTCCCCCATACTTAGACCTTGCTTGCCCTCAAGCAAGTGAAGATCCAAGATGTAAAGGTTAACAAAATTTTCATTTTACTCCAATTACATGTAGCCACCATATCAAGCCAATTTAATTAAGAACAAAGATAGAAAAAGAAAAAATAAACTTTCAATGCTCAACAATGATAGAATAAACAAGCCTTATAGTATAAGTAACAATTTTACCCAATTATCTCAATTTACTAAGAGTAAAATAAAAAATGCAAAGTCAAAGTTCTAACTAAGCTATTTAGCCAAAATAGTCATGTTTCAAACTTAGGATTCTAGAGGCAAAAGGAAACTTTGAGACAATGTTAAGCACACTGGTCATCTTACTCTTCTCATGGAATTTTTAAACTTTTTATTCATAAGCATTTTTTTGCTAGATGTACTCTTTCCGAATGAGGGTAGAAGCATCATCACTGTCCAAAACACAAAAGGGGTTCAAAATAGAGTAGTTTCAATCACAACAAGAATGCAGCCACATTTTTTATAGCTAAATAAAAACCAAAGCCACCAAAGAAACTTAAGCATGCATTCTTTGACACTCTTATTAACCTAGGGGTGGAAGCTTCATCATTGCCTCAGTATAAGAAGCACAAACACAAATATAGTTACAATAACATCAACATAAACACCTCAACAAATTAAAAAGAATTGAGGAACTCAAGTTGGTCACAACATTTAAAAAAGCAGGCAGGCACGCAGGTAGGATTAATAATTATTTGACACATATTCACACAACAGAAGAATGGATTAATGAATATATACAATATTAATAATAGTTAACTAATTAACTATGGTAAAGAAAGGCCATGACCCACCCACCAGTTCAAGATCTATAAAGAAAAAAAACAAAGCATTGAATAAATATATTAAAAAATTAAAAAAATTTGAGATATACTTTAAAACATAACCTTTTTCAAAAGACTCTAAATCCTCTAAAGTTTCTTCTAACCCAACTTTCTGGTTTGGCATTCTAAGCTAATCATGTGTACATATTAATGCTTCCACCATTTTTGGAGTTAATGAACTCCTAAAAAATTAAGAATATGACCTCTAATATTAAATGCAGACTCAAAAGCCACAGTAAAAATAGTTTCAGCTAGAACATCTTTAGCCATGCAAGACAGATTTGGGAACCTCTCAGAATTCAACTTCCACCGTCTGAGGATATCAAAAGTTTCCTCATCTTCTACAATAGCCTCACTAAGATAAATATCAATTTCAAATCATTTACTGCCACCCATTCTAGATTCCATTTTATGCTTCTTGAATATGGCTTTAATTAAAGACATTATGTTCTTAGGAGTTAGCAGTTGGCTATCATAAACTATCTGGCTAGTCTTGCTAAACTTACTACTAAAACTAGACTTACAAGCAGAAGAAGAGCCATAGGTAAACAAATAATCATCAAATAAAAGATGTAGATCAAACTTCATGTTAATAAATAGCTTGCTTCCCAGCATTTTACCATACATTTGATTGATAGAAAATTCAATAAACTTAATTGTATCGAGGATCAAGGATGTAGCAATAAAAATAAGAGAGTTCATTTTCTGTGGATCTCCCCAATATTTGTCAAATTTAGGTTTCATGTTGATGCCCATATTCATAACAGACATATCAGAATAAGATTGCATCTCATTAAGCATGCAATTCAAATAAAAATTTTAGAAAAGAAAGCATTTGTAGCATAGTTGTTAAATCATACAATTCGTGAGTTAAATCGTACGAGTCAGATTGAGTCACATTGAAAATGAGTCGAATATGTTGGTGAATCAAAAAATATACAAAATCCCAGGAGAATCGTAGTGAATTGAAGTGAATCGAAGTGAATCGGCCGAATAGATATAAATCGATCAATTCACATCTCAGATTCCTAAAACACAAAAATTCCATCGAATAAATAGATTAAAAAAATAGACGATAGAAGAAGAAGGGACGTTTTATAAAATATACACACTGTGAACAAGCAAAAGAAAAAAAAAACCTTGCCTCCCATTCTCTGTGGTCTTTAACACAGATTAACAACTGAGCAAACCAGTACCAGTCGATGCTTTTTTGTTACCAACATTATCACTCACCAGTACTAGGTAATTTTCTATTTCTCTTCTATTTTCTCCGTCCTTTTCCTTTGCTCTGTTTTCTTCTTTTGTTCCATCAGTCTGTGTTCTTTTCTTTGTACCAGTTTTTTTTAATACTTTATTTTTTTCTATGTTTATGCTTTGAATTTCACTTTCCTGGGTGTATAGATATTATATTGGTTTTGGAATGCTTTATATATTATGGACATTAAAGGCTTAAAGCTTTTGTTTTGGTTAATGCTTTGGTGACATTCACATTCACATGACATCCACTTACACACACACCTGACATCCACTTACACACACGATTTGATTCTCGATTCACGATTTATAAAATGAAGTTTTCGATTCTCGATTCAAATCTTGATTTAACAACTATGATTTCTAGTGATATATTGAGAACTAGAAATTCTCAGTGTAATATCATCGAAAAGCTTCAACATGTCAACCATTTGACCAACACACTGCCAGCTAAGGAAATTAGGAATATCATCACCCAAGTTAGCTCTGAAAGAAGTTTCAGTCTCCTCATATTTTATAAAAGTTTTCTCAAATAACAGTTTTTAGCATAATGTAGGTGGAATTCCATCTAGTAGACACATCAAGAGACAATGAACATTTTGACTCAATTCTAAGAAGATAAAAAATTTCTTTAAATTTCCTCAGCCTAGTAGGAGAGTTTCTCATATATCTAATAGCCTCCCTTACCTTTTTAACAGAAACATTAACTTCTTTTTAACCCATTATTGACAATTAAATTCAGAATGTGAGTTATACTTCTCATATGTAAAAATTTCAATCTAACAGAAGATGTAAAATTTCATTCTAACAAAAGATGCACCCCAACTTAATCTTTTCTTTTTAAAATAGCCAATAGCAGTGTCATTAGAGGATGCATTATCCATTATGACTGAGAAAACATTTTTCATTCCCCAATCAAGCAAAGGATTCTCTAAAGCCTTTGAAATATATTCACCCTTATGAGATGTAACAAAGATAAAGGATATAATCTTTTTATGCAAATTCCACCAATCATCAATAAAATGAGCAGTCACACACATATAATTAATTCTTTGGATGGATATCCAGGAATCAGTCGTGATGCTAATTCTTTGACAATGTGACTTAAGGAAATTTTTAAGCTTCACCCTCTCATTAACAAACATGTTATAATAGTCCCTACTTATAGTCCACCTATATGGTATCTTAAATTAAGGACATGCAGCAGACACAAAACTTCTTAAACCTAGTCCTTTCAACAAATTTAAATGGTAATTCATCAGTAATAACCATTTGTGCAAGTGCATTTCTAATAGAATCTTGAACAAATTTTTAAATCCCTAAGACACCAGACTGTGTATTTTCTTATGCTTCCACCCCAGCAGGTTGCAATGTTAAAAGTGACTACCTGGCATCTTTACTATGTGGAAATTTCAAATAATGCAACACATGGTTTTTTTTATTGAAGAAGTGCTATATTTTTTAGAGTGATAATTATAAACAATAGCATAATATATGCATTTACTCTTTATAACAACACTAGCCAAATCCTTGATTCTCTCAAAATACTGCCAAACTATAGATTTCAGTTTAGTCTCCTTTCATTTTTTAGCAGTAACTTGAGGCTGAGTCTGGTTCTACTTGATAGGTATACTAGGGGCTTCCACTACCTTAAAGTTAGAACTAGTGGATTATTATTGCCAATGGTATTTGCCATCTACATGAACGAAAGTAATGAAACACAAAGAATAAATAATCAGTTCACAGTCACAACAATATTAAAACACAATTCATTCTCAGATCAAAAAATGAATTTATTTATACCTTTTATATTATTACTAAGGCAATATTCATATCACAATGACAAAGATAAACACCACACCAAGTTTGAATGCTTGATAAATGGTAAGCTTTCGTTCATTTTTTTTTTGAAAGTTATAAAGTTATAACTGAAAAGTTTAAGCTGCCACCCCTTTTTATGTTATAACTTTAAACTTCCACCACGACTAGGAATTTGAGATACAGATACATACACTGAACACTGAAAAAAATGGTTATTTACACAAATCTTTTATAAGGGTATAACAACATTTACAGTCCTAAAAGTTATATACTTTTTTATAATTGAGTCCTGAATGCTCAATTTGTAACAATGAAGTCCTGTAAGTATTTAAAAATTTAACCATTTGATATGGATGTGACCAAGCTTGAAGATGGCGGTGGCATTTCCAGAGATAAAGCTAAGGATGGGCTTGATGGAGAGGACAACAAGAAAACCAAAGTTAAAGCTAAGGATCCATTAAGCATACCACAAGGACCAATTACAAGGTCAAGGTCCAAGAAGCTATAAGAAGCCTTAATTGGCTATATGCAAGATTGGGCTAGTCAAGGAAGTTCAATTGATTATGCTAGGTTTGGCCCAAGTGAAGACACAACTAAATGCGCTTTGTTTAACATTTTGCAAGTCCAAATACATGAAGAATAATATGGGCTGAATATTTTATTGAAGCCCAAAACTATGTTATTTGTTATTATGCTTATGTGGCAGCTAGGTTTAATAGTTTTATTAGGGTTTCTTATGTTAGGATGTTATAAAAACACCCCTTATGGTACGTTTTTAATCAGATTGGATTTTAATAAAAATAGTTTTGTTCCCTTTGCATATTTGCTTGAATTCTTGAATTCTTGTTGAATGCATAAACCACTTATCAAGGAAAACCACTTATCAAGGAATTGATCAATCCTTGTCACGTGTTAAGGGTTAGGATTTAAAGAACTTAGTTTTCTTTAAGTTCTAATCTTGATCAACCAAACTTACAATCTGATTTAAGCGATTCTTGAGTTTCTGAAATTCAATTTGTTCTTGGGTTTCTAAGATAGTAATTCACGGGTTCATAATCATTAGGTTGGAGGTTCTTAACACTTTTTGTATATGGTGGATCATTAGCTTTCGATCAGACCAA
>CATIWM010062282.1:0-27798 GCA_949671775.1 Mallotus repandus
TGTGTTTGTCTGTGATTTTGATTTATTTGGATCTGATTCACGGCTAAAACTTGAAAAAAGTACGTAAAAAATCAAGAAAAGTGGGTGTGTTTTGGTTGACGGCTAAGAATCAGAAAGAGGTGGAGAGAAAAGAAAAGAAAAACCTCCTCCCTACGTGAAAAGAAAATCACGTATTTATAAGAGACCATCCTGTAACCCTAAATTGGTACAGAATAATAAAAATTTATTTTAATTATTTATCTATAAAAAAAATATATATTTATCAAATAAAAATTAATCAAAATCTATATATAACTAACAAATAAACAAATACAAAAAATATAAAAAAAAATTGTAAAAAAAAAAAATCGTAAAAGGCTTATTTTCGACTGGAAATACAGATTTCCGACTGGAAATCTGTATTTCCAATCATAAAAAAAAAAAAACAAAAAAACAAAGTTAAAAACGAAAAAGTGGCCAACTTCGGCCCACTTTTTTTTTTTTTGTTAAATTTTTTTTTATTTGAAAATTTATTAAAAAAGTTAAATAAATAAAATTTACAATAAATTTTAAAAATAATTTACAATTTAGTTCTAAACTAATAAATCAAATCAAATAAATCTAAATTCACAGTCTATTTTCATCATCGGGTCCTCTGTCGCATCCATGCCCTAATTATCCCGAAATTAGGTGCTTACAAATAGGAAGAACAAAGAAAAGAAAGAAGGAAGAAAAAAAAGTGAGGGTTTTGAAAGAATAAAGGGTGCTGTCAAAAGAGCTGAATTTTCAAGTGAAATTTGAAGGTCTAGAATCCATTCCAGACCATAATCTTCATCATCAAAAGCCTTATAGGTTTATTTGGTAAGTAATTTTAATATTTTTGATGAATTGAGTTAGGGTTTAGAAGTTGCAGAATTTGGGTTCTAGGGACTTAGTTTTTCAGTCTTATTATTGAGTGTTATTTGATGATATGAAAACTTTGAAGAGTTCATTAAAACTATTCCTTTTTTAGATTAATATGATTCAGACTCTATATGAGTGTAATAAGAGAAAATATTGTATTGCTCAGTTTCCATCACTAGTCTGAGTAAGGTGGATTATTTCTTAGAGTTCTTTCTCTATACAACACCAATTGAAAAAAAAATTTCAAATTACTTAAGACACATAGGTTTAGGGATATGGAAAGTTTCATTTTGAAATTCGTTGTATAGAATATTTGGGGAATTTGTAAATTCACCCTATTAAATCTGTTATAGTTGGTAGTTTCACATGCTTAGGTAGTTTAATGATGTTATCATGCTAGATGAGATCCCATTATTTTTGGGTGTTTAAAAACAAGTATATTATGATATATTTTAGCTAAACCAAATGGAAATGAGGCTATCATACAAGTACATGCAAACAAAGGCAATGAAGCAATAAAGGTAAGAGAATAACTTAATCTTCTATGTGAATATAACACTTGAAATAAGTAATTATAAATTTATTTTTTAAGCTAATTGGTTAAGGATAATATGTGTGTTATAATTGATAAGGATAATATGTTTATTATAATTGATAGATGTTTATTTTTATTATTATGTTGATGGTTAATTGTTTTTGAGATGAGATTGTACATATGAATGATGGTTATTGGATTTGGGTGTCCTATTTAGGTAAGAATAGAATACTTGTTTGAGCCATATCTAAAGTTTTATAACTCCAAATGAGGTTTTTTTTTATTTCAATAGAAACTTTGAGATGTGAGTTAAAAAATTGATAGAAATAGAGGAAGCTTGATTTTTCTTTCTGAATGGCCAATTAGGAAATACTTTTTATTGCTTAGTTTTGTTGACAGTTTGACCTTGGTGGATTGTTTTTAATGTTTCTCCTTCTATACAAATCCAATTGACGTGAAATTAGTTGCAAATTAATTTAGACTTATAATTATATGGATTTGAAGAATATGGATTTTATATTCATAACGTGTAATTTTTGGTATACTTTTGAACTTACACTATTGAATTTGCCATGTTGAAATATGGGTATATTTTAGTATATTTTGGGTATGTTATTGTTTTCTTATGTATTATGGAGATGTTTTGTTTAATAGAGTGGTATGTGATGTATATGTAAAAATAAGAAATATGGTTGGATGAATATGAGGATGTAATACTACTTATGAATGAGGCAAGGCTGTGTGCGATATGGAATCCCCTTTATATGCCATAAAAAGACTTAAAAAATATAGTTGGTACAAGATTATGGTGAGTTGTGTGCATGAGGGGATTCATGAATAATTATAAAGAAGCTTTGATTTACATGTAATTCACAAGTTCATTACTGCCCAGAAGAAAATACTATGCTATTACAATTATGTGTATGCTTAAAGTTTATAGTTAATTATCAAATGGACTGGTGATTAATAATATTATATGCTTAATGGGCTATGTTTCATAGGATATTATATTATTCATTTACTGAATTGCAGGCCTACTCCTTTGCATTATTTTTTGGGATTAGAAGAACTATAGTTAATCTTGTAGAAATATTTGCATCAGTTATACTAGCATTATGTCAGGTGGGTCAATAAGAGGTTGTCCTCAGCTTTTCTTAAACGTGACATATCTAGTGAATTCTGTTATCTCGTGTTAAGGCTAGCATATTATATGTGTAGAATATAAGGAAAGATGTGAACTTCTTGATGTTGTGAGCCTTTTGGTATGTGATATGTGTTACTTATATATATATATATATATATATATATATATCGACTTATGAGCTAAAGTCAGACATTAATGGATATGTTAATTATGAATTAGTCAAATGCATACAATGTATGTCTGATATCCTTAACAGATGTCACATTTAGTGGTATTAGAGCATGGTTAGAATCCCTTGGGATAGATATGGGAATAACCTATTTTTAAGCCCCTGAATTATGTCACTTTATTTTATTAGGCCCCTAAAAATTTATTGTGTTTTAAAAGGTCCTCGATCTTTTATTTTAGCTTAGTTTGAGGATAAAATTGACATAATTAACAGAATTCTTTAAAAAAAAACAAGTTAAGTGTGTGTGGGATGTTTTTTTGCAACATGATGTGGACAGAAAATGTGATATGGACATTGTTCCTTCCTCACTCACCTACTCTCACTTCTCACCCACCATTTTTTTTGTTAGTAAAAATAAGGCAAAAAGAAACCTTAAACAAAGAAAACAACAAAACAAAACAAAATTAAATTACATAAGATTTAGAATCCTTCTGCAATAGTTCAATCAACTCCATCGACGGAGAGGGAATGACAGTTAAGTCAACCTTGTTTGAAGAAGCTGTTTTATCCAGCTAGTCTACACATTAGTTCCTTTCACGGCTAACAAAGATGCATCTAACTTCCTAAGTTTCTTTGCAAATCTGAAGAATAAAGGCAATAAGATTTTTGTAATTACCAAATAACTCCATTCTGCCATTTATCGCTTCCATTCAAAACCTGAGATCATCATATTCTCACCCACCATTTTCACAATCAAACAAACACACCTCCATTAATTTTTTTCCCTTCCTCCTATTTCTTGACAACCTATCTCCATAAAACTTCAAAAAATTCATGACAGCCAAGTAAAAAATAAAGGAAATGGACATAGATAGACCCTATCGTAGCAACAACAGTAACAATAGTGGTAGCAGTAGTAATAGCACTAGTGAGCTCTTTATTTGCTTCACTTCTTGTTTATCCTCTTCTTCTTCCATGAAGATCTCTTCCAAATAAATTCTTAGTCATAGTCACTCCAGAGAATCATTTTAAATCTCTCTCTCCAACTCTCTTAGTAGAAGATTAAGAAGTAATCGTAGCATGAAAGGTGGTCAAGCTTCTCCTATGTTTCCTACTAGTAGCAACAATGGCAAGAAAAGAGGTTGTTCTTTTGAAAATCTTAAACCTCTCTATATATTTTTTTCATCTTCACCAACCAGTCATGTTGAAGAAGGTTCTAAATGGCATTCACCACTTGTGTGTGCCTATGACTCCCAGAAGCATGCTGTTAAATAAGGTGTAAAGCACAACAATTATTAGTTTTAAGTTGGATCCTTTTAAACCCGAGACCCTATGCTAAAGATAATATCCTTGCTGAATTAGAATGCATTCCTCCGTATGCCTTTTCTTTTGTTGCTTCTATAGCATCTCTAATCTTCTCTTTAGCCGCATCCCTCATCTCGCTTAGCTTTTCTTTAGCCGCATTGCTCATTTCACTCGATTTTGTTACTGCTGAATCCTTAATGTCTCTTGCCCTATAAGTTACAACATCTTTCATGTCTTCATCTATTTCTGAACATCACACACATACACAAATATGCATGTAAATGATCATAATATTTAGTCAAAATTAGCATCAATATATCGATATAAAACACACATGCACTTGCACACACACACACATATATATAGTTACCACAGGCTTTCTCAGAAGCATCAGTAGTTGCATTAGAGGCTTTCTTAGCAATGTTCTTGGCTTCATCTTGCTTTCATCCAATAGTCTCAGATATTTTCTCCTTAGCCCATTCCATCCACGTCTCTGCACATTCTTTAGCTTTGTCATCTGCTTCTTTAGCCTTTCCCTTCAACTCCATAAAATCTTCACCTTCCTTGCTTATGGAGGACATATGGCAAGGGGTTTAAGGAGGTTACTAAACAAATAGGTATCGAGCAATGTGTAACTTGCAGCAAAGCATTAGTGTTTGGAGAAATACATGAGTCACTTAAGGCTCATCTGGTTTTTTGAGATAGCTAAGCTAATGAACCACGTTGACATGGGATTAAAGACACCTATTTTCTCTGTCCACGTGTATACAATAATTGACTATGTTTTTGAAAATTTAACAACTCTATTAATTTTATCCTTAAACTAAGTTAAAATAAAAGATTGAGGGCCTTTTAAACCACAATAAATATTCAGGGGCCTAATAAAATAAAGTGTCATAATTCTGGAATTTAATAATGGTTTTTTCCTATATGAATGCATTTAGAGTTATTAATACATATACATGTTAGGAATACACATAGATGTTAAGAATTAAGACTAAGTGTTTGTATTTTGAATAGGATTAGTAGGGAAGGTCTGACTGAAGATCTTGCTGACCCAAGTGAGTCTAAGTATGTGCATAGAGTTGAGCATACAAATGCACCACAATAACTAGCTCAGGAATTACCACTAATAATGCAGTAATTTATCGAGTCCTTACAGCAAATTATATAGCCAGTGGTACAGACAGTTAATCGATTAGCCACTCAGCCAATGCAACAGCCAGTAATGCAATCAATGGCAGAGGTTAGAGAAATAGAGGCTAAAGATAAAACTTATGATAGGCTAAGAAAACAAAGAGCTATAGAATTTGAGGGAACTACCGATCCTAAGGTAGCAAAAGAATGGTTACGAGAAACAGATAGGGTATTAGATAGGCTGGATTGCACCCTAAAGCAAAAGTTGAAATATGTTGTATCATTGTTGAGAAAATCAGCTTCAGATTGGTGGGATATGATTCTAGGAAGTAAAAATAGACTTATGACCTTGACTTGGGATGACTTCCTTAGGGAATTTACAAATAAATACACACAACCAATGTATAGAGATTGAAAGAAAATGGAGTTTCTGAGCTTGGAATAGGGAAATATGATGGTATCAGAATATGATATGTAATTCTCTCAGTTATCAAAATATGCATTAGAAGAAGTGGCAACAGGGGATGCAAAATAGAGACAGTTTGAGAAGGGATTGAGACTGGATAGTCGAGAAAAGATTTCTTTGAAGCCACCAAGTTACAGTGCTTTATTAGAGGCTGTATGGAAGGTGGAAGAGTGTTTGACTGAGAAAGATGCAATGTCTGCAAAGAAAAGAAAGTTAACAAGTGAGTATGGTGGTTCAAAAAGAAAAGGATTTTAGAGGTTCCGATCTCAAGGGAGTAGATATTATGGGAGACCAGTTAACCAACAAGGTATGAGTAGGTCTACTACAATAGCATTGTGTAGAGGCAAACAATGTCGTTACAGTCAAAGTAGATCAGAGAGTAAGAGAGGTGAGGGAGGTGTTTCATTTAGGCGGGGATATAGTTCACCATGTACTAGATATGGTAGGTTTCACAGTGGAGTGTGATGGGGACTAAGGCAGATGCTTTATTTTTACTGTGGTAAGCTAGGGCATATAGCTAGAGATTGTTGGAGTAAGAATCGAGCCAGTGAGAGTCAAATTACAAGGCAGAGTAGCATAGGTGAAAATATAACTCAAGGAGGAGTAAGTAGAGGATGAGGTGGAGGAATGGGATGAGGAGGAGGTTTTAATATGGTACAGGCTGGAAAAATAGGTCAACCTCAACAATCATTGCCCTAAGCTAGAGTATATGCAGTGATAAGATAGGAAGCACCTTCTGCATCTGATATGGTAACTGGTACAATTTCTATCTATGATTTAGATGCTTATATGTTAATTGATCTAGGATCAACATGTTCATTTATTTTATAAGAATTTGCATTAAAAAACCATAGCAATATGGAAACCTTGGGGTATATCATTTATGTGTCAATGCCTGCTAGGGGTACTGTAATTATAAATAGGGTTGTCAAATTTTGTCCTGTAATAATAAATTGTAATACACTGCATGTGAATCTAGTTGCGTTAAAACTTAAGGAATTTGATGTTATTCTGGGAATGGATTGGTTATCTAAAAATCATGCTATAGTGGACTGTCAAACAAAAGAAGTTGTTATTGAGACCCTATAACAAAGAAAAATAGTTTTTGTGGGTGAAAGAAAAATTGTCCCAACTTGTTTAATTTCGGCTACTGCTTCTTTCCATTTGATTAAAAAGGGGTATGAAGCTTATTTGGCCAATGTGGTAGATGTAACTAAAGTTAGTCAGGGAGTAATGGATGTTCCAATAGTGAAGGAATTTGTATATGCATTTCTAGAAGATCTACTAGGTTTACCTCCACATCGAGAGACTGACTTTGAGATAGAAACTATACCAAGGGTGGCACCAATATCAATTGCACTATATAAAGTGACACCCTTAGAATTGAAAGAATTAAAGAAGTAATGAAAATAATTTTTGGAAAAGGGTTTATTAGGCCGAGTACATCACAATGAGGAACTTCGGTGTTGTTTGTAAATAAGAAGGATGGCAGTTTAAGATAGTGTATTAATTATACGCAGTTAAATCGGGTTACCAAAAAGAACAAGTATCCCTTGCCACGGATTGATGACTTCATAGACTAGTTAAATGGAGCAACTATATTTTTTAAAATTGACTTGAGGTCGGGATATTGGCAATTCAGAATTGCAGAGGCACACATACGAAAGATTGTATTTAGGACATGATATGGGCATTATGAATTTATTGTGATAACATTTAGATTAACAAATGTGCATGCTGCTTTTATGTCCCTAATGAATAAAATATTCCAAATGTATCTAAATCAATTTATCATTGTGTTTATTGATGATAAATTGATTTATTCCAAAACTCGAGAACAACATGAAGAACATTTGAGAATAGTGTTGCAGATTTTGAGAGAAAAGTAGCTTTATACAAAATTTAGTAAATGTGAGTTCTGGTTAGAAGAGATTGCATTCTTGGGGCATAACATTTCCAAAAATGGTGTACAACCTGATCCCTCGAAGATTGCAGCTATAAAGGAGCGAGAACCCCCTAAAAATGTATTAGAGGTACAGAGTCTTTTAGGATTGGGTGGATATTACAAGAGATTTGTTAAAGAAGTTTCAATCATTGCCAAAGCATTAACAAACTTTTTGAAGAAGAATGTGATATTTAAATAGGATGCTAAATGTGAGAAAAGTTTTGAAGAATTGAAAAAAAAAACTAATTTCTGCACTGGTTCTAACCTTGCCATCAGGAAATGGTGGATATGTAATTTTTACAAATGCATCACATGAGGGATTAGGGAGTATTTTAATAAAGAGTCATGAACTGAATTATCCGACTCATGATCTAGAATTGGCAGCAATTGTACATGCTTTAAGAATATATAGGCATTATTTGTATGGAGAAACATTTTAGATTTTTACTAACAAATAAAAGTCTGAAATATATCCCAACACAAAAAGAGTTGAACTTGAGACAAAGAAGGTGGATGAAGTTGTTAAAGGATTATGATTGTACCATAGATTGCCATCTGGGAAAAGCCAATAAAGTTATTGATGCTTTGAGTGGGAAAGCCATTGAGAGAAGTACTGGAATGACTTGTCATATAGTAAGGTCATTGGTAGAGCTTAGAACATTGCATGTAGAATTTGCACTTCGGGATGATATACTTATTGCTAGTATACATGTCAAGCCTTTATTAGAGAGTAAAATTCAAGAAAAGCATATAAGTGACCCATATTTAGGAAAAATGAAGGATAGGGTGCAACAAGGATTGAATGAACAGTTTTTGTTAAGGCACAGTGGGATGTTGTTAATTAATGGATGTATTTATGTTCCGAATATAAGGGAATTGAAAGAAGAAATTTTGAATGAAGCCCATTATGCACCATATGCAATGCATCCTAGGAGCACTAAAATGTATAAGGATTTATGATCTTTTTATTGGTGGCCAATGATGAAGAAAGATATAGCTGAATGTGTAGCAAAATGTTTGACATGTCAACAAGTAAAAGCTAAACATCAGGCTCCAGCTAGTGAGCTTCATCCATTGTCTATTTCGGAGTGGAAATAGGAGAAAATAACGATGGACTTTATTCTTGGATTGCCTCGAACCTTGAGGAAGCATGATGCCATATGGGTAATTGTTGATTAACTTACCAAATCAACTCATTTTCTACCCATGCAACAAAGTTATTCACTAGAAAAATTGTCTAGAATATATGTGTCAAAAATTGTAAGACTATATGGTGTGCCAACATTAATTATGTCAGACAGAGATCCACAATTTACATCTGATTTTTGGGGAAGTTTACAAAGAGCTTTAGGAACAAAGTTATATTTCAGTACAACATTCTAGCCCCAAATAGATGGACAATTAGAAAGGACAATTCAAACATTAGAAGATATGATGAGAGCCTGTATGCTTGAATTTAAAGGGAATTGGGATGAGCACTTACCATTATTTGAATTTTCTTATAATAACAATTATCATTCACGTATTGGTATGGTTCCATATGAAGCTTTATATGGCAAAAATGTAGAAGTCCTATTTGTTGGGATATGGAAGGGTTGTGGCAATTAGAATCTCCTAAATTGATACAAGAAACTATGGACAAGATTCAAATAGTTAAAAAGTGCTTAAGGGCCACAAAAGACAAACAAAAGAGTTATGTGGACAAGCATAGATGAGAGATGGAGTATGATGTAGGTAACAAAGTGTTCTTGAAAGTATCACTGTGGGAGGGCATTAAACGATTTGGTAGGCAAGGAAAATTGAGTCCTAAGTACATTGGCCCTTATGAGATATTGGAAATAGTTGGTCTTTTGGCTTACAGGTTAGCATTGCCACAAGAATTATCTTAGAGACATGATGTGTTCCATGTTTCCATGTTAAAAAGATATATATCTAATCCTAGCCATAGAGAACAAAAGTCAGAAATACAGTTAGCAGAAGATTTAAATTATAAAGAAGAACTAGTTGAAATTCTTGATAAGCATATAAACAAGTTGTGTAACAAAGAAATTCCAATAGTAAACGTTAAGTGGAGTCAACATTCACCATAAGAAGCTACATGGGAGGTAGAAAATGACATAAGAGTTTAATAGCCCTACCTATTTTCTGAGATTAGTGAGTCACACATAATTTTAGGGATGAAATTTCTCAAGGTGGGAAGAAATATAATGCCCACCTAATGCATTTGCATTTATTGGCATAACATGCAAATCATATAGACATGAGAAATGCATGAGATATGTGTGGTATTAATTCTAATGTTAAGTTGGAGAAGATTATAAATATTTATAATTAAGTCCATAACAAGAATTAGAAAGCTAAGGGTTTAAATGGTACAATATATATATATATATATATGAATTATGAATGCAAGGGAAACCCAAAACTTTTTTTAGGATGGACTCAAAAGCCCAAAATATCAAACCTAAGCCCAAAACACTAAACTAAAACCCAAAATACCAAATTTAAGCCCAAAGCATCAAAACAAAGCCCATTGGCCCAAAGGCCTAGCCCAGGTATGGGCTGAAGAGGTAGTCACCTCATCGAATAAGCAACGTCTTTTTGCCTCAAACATCAGTAGGCGACGCCTCTTCATAGTCACCTATGCAGCATTAAATGCAATCTTTGGCTGCATTACACATCGATGTGGACCCATATATCTCTGATCTAAGGATATGGCATGAAAATAAGACTTTTGAGGCAACAATAAGGCTAGAAAAGATGTGTAAATGATGAGGGATGAGAGGTGGATGTCTTGTCTTGGCTTAAGAATTAGGAAAAGGACAAAAAAAAGGGGGAGGGGGAAGCTAAAAGGGAAGTTTTGAAGCTAATTTTAGAAGAGATTCAGAAGGTTTGGAGAAGGGAGAATGTTTTTGAGAAAACAGTAGAGAGAAAAGAAAGAAAGAAGAGAAGGAAAAAAAGAGTTTAGCTTGAAAAGTTCATTTCCTTAAAAGGGAAGAAAGATCTCTTGCATTCATAAGGATTTGAATCAACAAACTAGTCTTTGAGGCCATAATTAGGAGTTTTGAACTTGAACAAATCAGTAAGAATTCTCATTTTAAAGCTTTAAGTTCTTGACTTTATATAAAACCATATTTCTTCATTTTCTTGCTTATTTTTGTGTGTATTACTCACTCGATGTTTTGTTCATGGCAAGATCATGTGAATTATTGAGTATTGGTTGTAAATCCTTGTTTATTTGCATCAATCTTTGTTTATTTGCATCCATTTTAGAATTACTTAGGATTTAAGGAATCTTTAAGTTGTTGTGTGCCTATTAATGTCTCCCCTTTATGTTAAGGCAACATAGTGTCGCCTCTTTGTTTGGAGGCAACGCCTCTTTGAAGAGTCATCGCCGCTCCACTAGAGCTATGCTCAAATTAATTTTGCTTTCCTGTGCTTGTTTTTGCATAGTTTATGTCTCTTACATATTTATCTCATATTGTACTTCAATTTTGTATGCATCTGTCATGATATTGAGTTCAATCGAGTATTTATCTATATTTAAATATGTATTTATTTTCGTTTTATGTAAGACTAACAAATTAGATTCCCTTTTGTAGGATTTTTATGTTTATGGAAAGATTAACATTCTAAGTTTTGCAGGAATTTTAAAATGATTCTTAAATCATCTAAATATTGATTCTGTAATTAGCTTAAATTTATTTATTCTTCCTTAAATATTATTGCTATTTTAATTGTGCACGGATTGTAATCCCTAATCCCTTCCCCCTTTCTGAATTTATTTTTTGTAAGTTATTATTTGCGATACTGGGCTTGAAAGCATGTAAATGGACTAACGTGCAAACTTGAACATTTTATAAAATCTGACTATTGATTGGAAATAACTACAATTTGTATGTTAATAAGGAAATGAATTAATAATTAAAGGTAACAAAATACAAAACATGCACGGAGGCCAACCATAAGGTCGGGTGGGCATTCCAAAAGCCCGTACCTAATTTCTGATCTGAGGACAGCTTCTAGGAACTCCTATGGAATCCAGTTGTCGTATAGTGTGTCCTGGGTTTCATTCGGGTGGCAACTCCATCTCCAATTTTGGCTTCAAGCCTATTTTGTACTTTCCAGTGGGCCCTAAGCTCACACAATGCCATGGTCGCCAAACACTTGGGCTGGAGCTAAACCCGCCGCCTACAATGGCAACTCAACTAGGGATAGAGAAACTGATTCTAGTGTTTTTTATTTTATAATTTTTAATTATTTCCTTTGCATTTTTTTTGCATTCACTACACGTTTTCACACAATGTATATTTAGTCCTAAATAACCCGATAATGGTCATTGCTCTGTTGCTTATGTTTCACTCAAACCTGGTGGTGGAGTATTTGATTATTATCATTTATAGCACGTACTTATCCATGTCGCATGGACCCTTGAGTGGGGAGACATAATGGAGGTATATAGTTGTGGGAGCCAAAGCTTAGTATGCAAGACTTGGCTCATGTAATGACCTAGTAATTTTCATTAGGACTTCTTTTCCAAATGCATATGTTCTTATGCCATATAGTAATCCTTAACATAATGCCCAAGCCCATTGTAAATGGACTATGCCAAATTAGGCCTTTAATGCCTTTTATGACCCATTAAAGTGGACTTTGGTTTTATTCAAAGGAATTACTACTTGTTTGTTCCATCTTGAGAATCGTATTACACATGTCAGTTTTGCTATCCCCTATTAATAATCAAAACTCAAAAAAAATATCCTAGGATAAGGAACTCACCATTGCATGCGTGTGTAGGAGAAATAAGGGTGGAGAATATCGTTTAAGTGCTTTATGTTTGTTTCCTTGCTATGTGTAAATAGAGTGCATATTATTTTTTTCTGTATATATTGAATTAGATATGCATTTTATGCATACACGTCATGCATAATTCTAACCTATGGTGGTTGCAGATATAGATTCACGTCAGCCTTCCATCTGGACACGGTCTGATACTGATCATATGGTTAGGATTCCTAAAGAAATAGTAATTACAGGTTTTGATCCTGATGCCTTTAAGGAATAGTTGAAAGAAGAAATAGCTGAGCTAACCCAGACAATTATGTGAGAAATGATGGCAAAGGAAATGGGACCAGCTAGACAGAAACATCCTGTAGCTCAGCCACCACCTTTTGATCTTGATGTTGAGAATTCTATAAGACAACAATTAGAAGATGATTAGGAAACTTTGTTGGCAGAACCTGTAACCCAACAGAACGTGGATACTTCAGAGAATGTGGAAAAGAATGATTGGGCTAAAAGCAAGACCAAGACCATGGCTCAAATCCAAATGATGATGAAGGAGAAGGGAATTGACACTCCCATGGACTATTTTGACCTTGATTTAGATGATAATGATGATCCACTTCCTCAAAAATTCAAGTTTCCTGATATGAAGAAATATATCAGTACTGATGATCCCCATCTACATTTGAAGTAGTATATGACCCATATGAAAACAACTGGCTTGACCAAGCCACAGATTGTTAAATAATTTCCTTTAACTCTGGAAGGAGTACCAATCAGATGGTAATGTACTTTGGAATCCTATGTTTAAGTTGATTGGAAAGAATTATGTGATGCATTTATAAAGCAATATGGTCTCAACACCCAAATGGAAATATCCTTAAAGGACTTACAAAATACTAAGCAACGATTCAATGAATCCTTTACTAATTACTTGACTAGGTATAGAGGAAAATTGGTACAGATGAGGCATAGACCTGCTGAGATTGATCAGCTAATGATAGCAATGGAGGGATGTGTCCTTCCACTTTTCAAGAAGCTAAGGGACCTTGGAATTAAGAACTTCGAAGAGCTATATATGTTTGGGATACAAAAAGAATCTGATCTAGCACAAGAGAAGAAGTTTTTCAGTGAAAGGTATGGGGGTAAAGAGGCAGTTGGCTCCAGTAGCAATGTGCAGATAAATGCTGTTAGGCAACCTCGAAGGTTCTCTAATTTTGGAAGACCTCTCTCTAAGGTCTTGGAGAAACTAATCGAGAATAATCTATTGTAACATTTATCTTCTAGACAACCTCTACCCAATGCTAACCTAAATTTCTTCTACAAATTTCACCAAACCATCGGACATGATACTAATAACTGCACCTGACTAAAATATGAGATCCAATATTTGATCGATTCAGGTAAAATAACTAACCCCGAAACCAAAAGCCAAACACTAAAAACAACCCTCTACCCAACTACCGAAATGTACCACCACCAAAGGCACCTATCCTTATGATCAATACCAGCTTGACAGAGGAGCAGATCTTTAATTCCTTCGTAAATGTCATTCCTACATTACCTAAACATGAACCAAGAAACTTGGGTCTGAGTGAGCAACCTATGGAGTTTAATGTGAATGTTTTGAATATTTGAAGCTCTGATGACGAAGATGGAGGATAGGTTGACCTGTGGAAAAATACTAAGAAAAAAGAAATCCAACCAGTTAGGAAGGTCAAAAAAAAGGGAAGAAGAAGCAAAACCTATTGAACTATAATAACAGAAAGCAGACTCAAAGGAAGAAGTAAATACATATGAGAAAACAGTCACTAGTGTTTGGGAATTGCTAATGCATTCAAGAACCCATCGGGAAGCACTGGTTATGGCCCTTGACCATAAGAAAGTCCTTGCAAGTCATACTCCTGAACAGATGGTGGACTCATTGATGGAAAGCCCTCTAGGAGCTATTGTGTTTACTGACGATGATTTACCTTTGGAAGGTAGAGACCACCATAAGGCCTTGTTCATTAAGGCTGAAGTGAAAGGGAAATTAACCTGCTGTGTAATGGTGGATAATTGATTTGTTATCAATGTCTGTCCTTTAAAGATTCTGCCTAAATTGGGACTGACAATGGTCAATTTAAAGCCATCTGATGTAGTTATCAAGGCCTATGATGACACCAAAAGGCCTATTGAGGAGACTTTCAGAGCCTTGGCCAAGACCAGACCTATCAAAGTTTAGGTCAACCAACATGTGATAGACATTTCAATCACCTTTGCTATTTTATTAGGGAGGCCATGGTTTAATTTTTTAGGGGAGTATCATCAACTATTCATTAGAAAATCAAATTTCCACATAAGGGGAAGGTGGTCACCATCTTAGCAGAAACTGAAGTTATTGTCGCTGCCTTGAAGTTAGCCCCTCAGGAAATTCCTCTCAGTCTTAGTTTTGAGGTTTCTATGATTTACGAAGATGAACTAGATGGGAAGATCGTAAACATGATGAGGAACATGAATTTCATGCCTGGCATAGGACTGGGAAAGAATCAAAATGGACTGCCATAATTTATAGAACGGAAGGTGGAAATTCTGAAATATGGAGTGGGATATCATGGAGCTTATGATTTTGAAGAGGGGAATGAAGCTGGAGTTGAATCTGAATGAAGTGAAAATAGAACTTAAGAATAAGACATTATAGGAAATATTTGTGAAGTAAGGCACTGGATACCCATACAAGGGAGCTCCTGAACCTTTTATGATAGTTAAAAGATTGGTCCTCGGGTTTGAAATTTTTTCTGAACATGTGGATGGGATCAAGGAAATTATTATTGAGGAGCCAATAGGGGAAGAACTAGTGCTAACCATAATCAGAGGAGGACATTCCTACGACAGAAGTGAAGGATGCTGCTGATTAGGAAAAGGAGCTTGACTTTGAGTCCTATCTCTTAAACTCTATCATGGGTGTTTTTTATGATGACCTTGATGTTTCTTTTGCTAACCTGTTTGAATCTGATGACTTGTTTTTCTCCAAAGTTAATACAATGAAGTCTAACTTTGCTTATTTGTGAGATGTTTTTCCTAATGGTTATTCTATTTATGATAATCATTTCATGCATATATTTGATATTAATTTTGTGCAAATTGAATCATTTAATCTAGGCACATGTGATAACCCTAAGAATATACTGATTTTTTCTGATTTAACTCCTGACGAGAGAGAAAAAATGAAAAAAATGTTAAAATAAAGATAAGAAGTATTCGCTTAGGGCTATAAGGATATGCCGAGGATTGACATAGAAATTGCAGAACATAGGATCCCTACATATTTTCACATCACACCGATAAAGTAGAAGAAGAGGAGGTTAAGGCCAGAATGGGCTCTCTTGATCAAGGAAGATATTGAAAAGCAGCTGAAGGTGAAATTTTTGGAGGTAGTAGATGACACCCAATGGCTAGCTAACATAGTTCCAATTCCTAAGAAGGATGGGAGAGTAAGGATGTGTATAGATTATAGGGACTTGAACAAAGCTTGCCCAAAAGATGATTTTCCCTTACCACACATTGACACCCTAGTCGATAGTGTGGCCTCCAGTGCAAAGTACTCTTTTATGGATGGTTTCTCAAGATATAACCAGATTATGATGGCAGTAATTGATAAGCTAAAGACATCCTTCACCACTGAGTGGGGAATTTATTATTACTCGATCATACCATTTGGGTTGAAGAACGCAGAAGCTACTTATCAGAGGATGGCTACCACTTTATTACATGACATGATCCACAAGGAGATAGAGGTATATGTGAATGATATGATGGTGAAGTCTCCGACCAAAGAAGGGAACTTTGAGGCTCTAGACAAGTTACTAGCAAGAGCTGAAAAGTGTATCCTTAGGTTGAAGCCTACGAAATGTGTTTTCGGAGTAACCTCTAGGAAGTTGCTAGGACACATTGTCAGCCAGAAAGGAATATAGTTTGATCCAGATAAAGTTAAAGCAATTAGAGAGATGCCAGCACCAAAGAATGAGAAAGAAGTCAGAGGATTTATTGAGCGATTGCAATACATCAGTAGGTTTATAGCCAAGCTGACCACCTTCTGTAGCGCAATCTTTAAACTCTTAAGAAAGAATCAACCCATAGTTTGGGATGATAGATGTCAAATGGCTTTTGAAACTATTAAGGACTACTTGATGAATCCTCCTGTATTACAACCACCGAGGGCAGGTATCCTTTTAATCCTTTATCTGGCTATTGAGAAAGAAGCGGTAGGTGCAATTTTAGTCTAGGAAGATTGAAAGAAAGATTGAGCATGGGGTGTATTATTTGAGTAAGAAACTCTTACCCTACGAGTCTAACTACAGTCTCGTGGAAAAGATATGTGTGCCCATGATTTGGGCAACCGAGAAGCTACAGCATTACTTCCAATCTTACAGAATTCAGGCAATCTCTAAACATGATGCCCTCAGATATCTTTAACAGACTTTGTCATTTATAGGGAAGTTAGCCAGATGGCTGGTCTTACTCACTGAATTTGATATAGACTATGTGGCAAAGAAAATGGTGAAAGGAAGAGCGGTTGCTGACTTCTTAGATCAGAGTCTAGTAGATGATGGACAGGAATGGAAACTAGAATTTCCAAATGAGCATTTAAGGGCAATAGAGATCCAAGGATGGATAATGTATTTTGATGGGGCTGTCAATAACAAGAGATCAGGCATTGGTGTAATTATGATCACACCAAAAGGAGAGATGATTTCAATGGCAAAAAAGTTGGATTTTTGAGTAACCAACAACCAAGCTGAATATAAGGCTTGCATCTTTTGGTTAGAAGCATTGTGGAATCTAGGGACAAAAGAGGTCATAGTGTACGAAGACTCTATGCTAGTAATAAAACATATTTCAAATAAGTGGGAAGTAAGAGAAGACAAGTTGAGATTGTATTGAGAATACTCGGCGACTGTTCTGTTGTCTTTCACCTAATGCAGATTTGTGCATGTGCCACTAAAGGAGAATCAAATGGCAGATTCTCTGGCCACTTTAGCTTTAGCATGGGAAGGAGGAAGACAAGCAAAAGTTAAACCCTTCATCCTTGTAAAATCCTAAACTCCCTACTTTGAAGAATTAAGAATAATGTTGATCAACCCTGCAGATAAGCCCTAGTTCCATGATTTACAGTGATATTTGGAAACAGGACAATTTCCTGAAGACGCTGATAAGAAGGAAAGGATGTCTCTAAAGATGTCGTCCCAACAATTCATCAATTAAAAGGATGTCTCTAAAGATGTCGTCCCAACAATTCATTAGTTATAACGAGATGTTTTACAAAAGAATGCTGACTGGAGTGCATTTGAGATGTGTTAATAAGGACGAATCCCGGAAGATTATTGAAGCAATTCATGAGGGTGTATGTTGACCCCACATGAATGGAACAGTCCTAGCTAAGAAAATAACTCATGAAGGGTACTTCTGGCTGACTATGGAAGCGAATTGTGTAAAATATATAAATAAATGCCATAACTGCCAAGTGTATGATGATGTTAACCATTTGCCTTCTATAGAACTTCAAAGGTTGACTTCTCTATGGCCATTCGCAGTCTAGGGAATTGATATCATCAAAGAGATAAGACCAAAAGCATCTAACGGTCATCGTTATATTGTAGTAGTGATTGATTATTTCTCTAAGTGGGTTGAGGCAGAATCATTCACCATTGTTGGGGCAAAACAAATGGCAAGGTTTATAGAGAAGAATATAATTTGTAGATATAGGCTACCTCATCATGTCATCACTGATCATGGTGTTCAGTTCAGGGCAGAAACAACTACCTTGTTGAAGGAGTTTAAAATTGAGCATCATAAATCATCTCTATATAGCCCACATGCCAATGGTGTGGTAAAGGCAGTAAATAAGAATGTAAAGAGGATCCTAGCCAAAATACTGGAGAACTGCAAAGATTGCACAAGCTACCTACAATTTGCATTATAGGGATATAGAACCATTGCTAGAACTTTAACTGGAGCTACTCCATATTCCTTAGTGTATGGATGTGAAGCCATATTGCCAGTGGAGGTCGAGATTCAATCATTGAGGGCTCTTTTGGAATCCAAAATCCTTTAGTATCAGTGGATAGAGAGTCGATAGGCACAGCTGATGTTATTAGATGAGAAAATGATGAAAGCCATATGTCGCTCTCAGTTGTATCATAAAAAGATAGCTCGGGCTTATAACAAGAAGATTAAGTCAAGCAAGATCAAAAAAGGTGACTTGGTGTTGAAGCTTACTAAACTATTCATGACTGATCCGCGAGGAAAGTTTAAGCCGAATTGGGAGGGTCCATATCTAGTGAAGAAGCTATTTTCCAAGGGCACTGCTATTCTGTCTGATCTAGAAGGAAATGAGTTCAGGGAGCCCATCAACCTGGACAAGCTCAAGAAGTACTTTCTATATAGTCTTGCTAGAGAGAAAACTTCAAAAGAGGCTGTCTAGGCAAAAATTAAAGACAAAAAAATAGAGAAAATAAATAAAAGTCCTGCTAGATTGAAAACCTTAAAAAAGGTGATCCAGACAAAAATTAAGGACATGTAAAAGGAGAGAGAGGAAAAATAGTTTGGAAAACTTACAAAGGCAAGCCAATTAACAACAGGAGATATGTTAAAAACAAAATGTATAGTCATTTTGTGCTTAAATTAAATAGAATGGATTGCCTTAGTTATTGTTGAAAATTGCATTAAATGCTTATTACAAACTATTTAACCAAAAAGGAAATTTCATCCAACAAAAATGAAATAAAGACTAAAATAAACTAATTTTGTTTTCTTTTCTTCTGTTGAACACTTTGGGGACTCGATGCCCATAACTCCCTTGTCCTTTTATTTCTCATAAACTCATCTTTCTCTATCTGCTGTAACTGAATCCATGCCTTGTATTGGTCATTATTAGAATGATCTCTATAGTAGTTAATGTACCTCTGAATGGTTATATGAGGCCAGGATGCAACTAGATTGTCCAAAAAGTTTTGAGAGAGAGATCCTGACCCGAACTCATACAATGGCTCCATAATCAATTATTTCTTACCATATTGTCGACAAAGGCAGGCATGATTATACAAAGTGGCAGAATGAAGGCCGGCTGTAGGGTCACAGTAGGTGTAGGACATAATGGTCACAAGCTACAATCTCCACCAGAGGCACATCCACTGAATCATAATGTCAAGAAATGTCGACAACCAGCTCCAAATATCTACTGAAATGGGGTAAAGTCTTCTAGTATGGTAATGTTTGGCCTGGTAATAATATTAAAGTATAAAATAAAGAAAAGCAAATAATATTAAAGTAGAAAATAAAGAAAAGAAAAGGAAAACTGACCTCTAATAGTAGGGGACTCCCAGAGAATCGCCTAGCTTCTGAGAAGTTGTCCAATCAAATGATGGTCTATGCCAAAATGAAAGGAAATGGGTTGAGGCCTGCTTCTACTTGATCCAATATATGGAGAGCTTTTGAATCACAGTTGCAAGAAGGGGAAACAAACAAGAATTGTGCATATAGGCAAAGGGTAATCATCCAAGGCTAGTAAACCTCATTACTACCTACAGCCATGACAACTTCAAGGAGAGCTTATCAGGACCTCAGTACCAAAGATATGGCAAAGGGAAGACTGAGGAGAAAGGTTAAATAGCCTAGCCATTTAATATTGAATGGAGTGTAAATCTAGAGTTTCAATCGAAGGAGTTGTAATCTGACAAGCAGAATCCATTTGAGAGCCCAAGATAGCTTCAAATTCCTCTGGCGAGGGGCATAGCTCTAGTGTGTTGAACAGAAAGACATGCTTCTGAGGATCCCAGAACTAAGTAAAAGCATGGACAAAAAGGAAGTTGATCTTCCTAACATGCAAGGATCTAAAAGCTGACAAGTGAAACGAATCTATTTTTGCCCATGATCCACCATCCAAGTTTTTTAGGATCGATTGTAGTTGTTTTAAGCTTCTTTTAGTCATGTTCGAAGGTTAGGATACTATTTAGAAGGGAAAATGGAGAGAAGAGGCGTAAGTCTGAATTGAGGATTTTATAAAGAAGTTAGGGATTTTCTTTTAATAGCTGCATATTGGTGTAGTAGAGGCAATCATCCTTATGATTAAGCGACGCATTTGCATGCTGAGGCATTGCTAAGTTGCCTTTTTACAATGAGGTGATGCCTCTACAAAGAGGTGATGCATCTCCAGTAGTTAGGGACATGATTTTTGTATTGTTACAATCAAACTAGTTACTTTAAAAATGTAAAGTTCGGCTATCTGAAAAGAAAATTTTCATTGTAAAGATTCCTTAATCAATTCAAAGTGCAGTTAAGATGGATTTAAGCTTTGTATCATCCGGTCAGTGAAAAATATGAAAATTCTAAAATAAAATATCAATTCAAATAAAAAGAATCAATAGTATCAGAGTGACAAAAATGATCCTAGTCAAGAGGCATTTAGATGTATCTCCTATACATCATCCCTCGCCTCATCATCTCCATGATCACCTCCCTCATCTATGGGATCATCAACATCCTAATCTCCATCATCCCCACTGCTATCTCCAGGCTCATCAGCATGCTCCTCCTCTCCATCATTGCCCTCATCATCGTCCTCGTCATCGTCAACATAAAGGGTAGCAAGCTGACACTTGAGTGTAGTGATCCTAGCCTAGCTAGTATCATCTCGATCCTGTCAAAATGCAATGAGAGGTAAGAAATTAGAAAAACATGCATACATGTAAATATAGGGGATGATTATTACCTTCCATTGTTGTGTCATGCTCATCAGGAAGTCCCGATGGGCCTCAATCACCTTGTACATATACTCTCCATGATCTCAAGGTATCTGTACAATTAATGAATTATTAGAACTAACCCTGTGTTAAACAAAGTTGGAAAACAAGACTTTCAAAAAGAAGGGAACTCACATGCATGGAGGCCTCTGGGATGAACACTAGCTCTAAGCTCGTGTCCAGTGTCAGAAACTAATGAGACAGCTCACTTGAAGGCAGCTAGCATCAAGTTAGCAAGTCTAGAAGGGCAGCAAGCCTACCCGCCACCATCTAAGAACTAAAGTTGGAAGGCTCTCTAGCACAGGGTGGTGCTCTAGATAAGGTACCCTCACTACTAGGCATGATACATGGACGCTGAAGAGGCCTTTCCTATGTAGAAGGCCTAGGTCGAGAGGCTGGCGCTCTAGCTAATGCCTACAAATTAAGATTAAGTAAGGAAAATGACATTTATAGGTGGAAATGTAAAATTATATGCTTTACCAGAACTACATGTTTACTTGGGACGTGGATGCAAAAAGAGGTACACTTTGTAGGAGATGAGCCAGTGAAAAGTCCAAGTAGCGAGACTTCCTTCTCTCATAGTACTCATCTGCATCATCTCATGCGACAACCTGATTCAGCTCATCTCCTTCCAGTAAATGTGTCCAGAAGATGGCCTGAGGAGGAGAAAGAGGTGGTCGTCTCACCCAAGCACCTTGGCGCTAGCAATGTATACTCTTATCAAGATACCAAACTCTGCAATCAGGTCCTCGGAGCAGGGCCCTCTTCTCAAATAACAGTATCGAGCAAATCATGGTCTGTGACCATCCGTCCTAAGGACCCCATAAGTCTAGGCATAGTTGTAAAAGCAAATCAGTAAGTGAGTGAATTCGACTAATTTATATGCTATTGATTGTGGTTATGTTTGCACGTACTAAACCTTGTCATACGTCAAAGCGTTTAGCCACTCACAACAGATGTGCACGTGACTAACAGGCCTCCTCCAAGCACAACTAGGGCCCTACCTAGCAATAGCAGGGAAAAGGACATCACTGATGCGGGATATCCTGACGATCAACTCCAACTCTAGCACCCAATCCTGCTAAGTTCGTGACAAGTGGTACCAGCACAACGGTTTCATCCTAGGTACCACTGGTTAAGTGTATTGAGTGTGGTGAGTGAGAAAGGAGTTGTTGTTGCTACTTAGGTGGAAGAGCAATGCACTGAAAAGACTCATGGGCGTCAGGAGCAACACTCACAGTCTAGGCGAAGCAAATCCAAGGCTCCCACATGCGAGCCTATGGAGTTCCGAGTTGCTGGTCTTGAGAAAGACCTAGCTATTGAAACTTCGATGATTGGTAAGCTTAGCGATCAAGTTGAAAACCTCATCCATGAGAAGGCAAAGATCACCAGGACTACCAAGGCCATGATCGAGGAACTTCGTAAAGCCTTTAGGGGCGAACCACGCTCCCTAAGTCAAGAGTTCGCTGATCTATGAAGGACCTTTTAAGACAAAGTGAAAGAGCTTTATAGCGAGAGAGATGCCATTGGTCGAGGTAGTCCACCCTTGACAAGCACTGCTACCACTACTAATTCCGTTGCACCTCACAGTTTAAAGGTCCCCAAGCCTGCCATGCATAATGGCACGCGCAATGCCGCTACGGTGGAAAATTTCTTGTTTGGTCTTAAATAATATTTTGAGGCGATAAACATTAAGGAGGATTTCTCAAAGATTAGTAATGTTGCCATCTTCTTATAGGATGCTGCTCAACTATAGTGGAGGAGAAAGCATGTCGAAAGGGAGAAGGGGCTTTGCATAATCAACACGTGGGAATGATTCAAGGCCGAACTCCACAAGTAGTTTGTGCCTGGCAATGCTAGTGATAAGGCACTAAGCAAGTTGTGTAGGTTGAGGCAAATGGGTAGCATTTCTGATTACGTCAAGGAATTCACTACCTTAATGTTAGAACCACCGATGTGCCTAACAATAAACTCTTCTTCAACTTCAAAGACAGTTTGAAGGATTGGGTTAAAATAGAGCTCGATCGGTGTGGAGTCCAATCTCTTGATGAGGCGATTGCTATTGTGGAAAACCTCAAGGACTACTCCACTCAAGACAAGAGCAAGAAGTCTAGCTATTTTAAGAGTGGGGGAGGCCAAAAGAGGGACTTCAACAAATGCAAGGAGAGTGGCTACCAGAAATCCTCTAGTAGCAACTCTAAGTAAGAAAAAGGCTCCTCATCAAAAAATAAAGCTACTACCTCTAAGCCTCCCAAGGCGTGCTTCATTTGCCACGGGCCATATTGGGTAAGGGACTGTCCCAATCAAAAGGCGATGAATGCCATTGTGGCAGAATTTAACAAAGAAAAGCCCCAAGATGAACCCCTAGCTGGCATGGGTTCTTTGTAACACTTGGGTGCTATTTCGAAGCTCCTTTCCCCTTTAGTCTCTAAGGAGAAAGGCCTGCTATATGTTGACTCTTCCATTGGGGGGCAAAGTCGTCTGCCCTATACTAGATACGGGTGCTACACATAATTTCATGGACATGCATAAGGAAAAACACCTGGGCTTGCAGCTATCCAAAGGAATTGGCACAATTAAAGTAGTCAACTCAAAGGCAAAGCCTGTGCATGGCATTGTGGAAGGTGTGAAAGTGAGTGGGCGAATGGCAAGGTACGCTAGACTTCACCGTTGTGCCTATGGACGACTTTAAATTTGTGTTTGGTCTAGCATTCTTTTACATGGCCACCGCCATTCCAGTCCCTTCCATGAGCTCTCTATTGATCCTCGATGCCTCTAAACTTTAAGTGATCCCCTTGAAGAGCATGGCAAAATTTAAAACCTACTTTGATTTCTGCCTTGTAATTCAAGAGGGCTCTCAAAAATGGGGAATGCTACGTCGTAACTATGAGGGAGCATAATGATAGGGAAGATCCTATCAGCCTACCACTTCATTGCCACCATCCATTAAGGCAGTCCTTGATAAGTTTAAGGATGCCATGCCTCTCGAGCTACCTAAAAAGTTACCTCTAAAGCGAGATGTGGATCACCACATTGAGCTCGAACCTGGTGCCAAACCTCCTACCATGGAATCATATCACATGGCAGCCCCAGAGCTTGTAGAATTACAAAGACAACTCCAAGGCTTGTTGGATTCAGACTTTATTCAACCCTCTAAACCCCCATACGGTGCCTCGGTCTTGTTCCAAAGGAAAATAGATGGTTCCTTGCGTATGTGCATTGACTATCGGGTGCTAAATAAAATCACTATCAAGAACAAATACCTAATACCCTTGATAGCTTATTTGTTTGACTAGTTGGGGAAGGCAAAATACTCCTCGATGCTTGACTCGTGGTCTAGTTACTACCAAGTCCGCATAACACATGGCGATGTGCCAAAGACAGCATGCGTCATGCTATGGATCTTTTGAATTCTTGGTTATGCCCTTCGGCCTCACCAATGCCCTTACCACGTTCTGCATACTAATGAACTAGGTACTTCACCCCTTCCTTGACAAGTCTGTGGTTATCTTCTTGGATGACATTACAGTGTATAGCAACAGCCTTAAGGAGCATGTTCAACACCTCAAGCAAATTTTTTAAGTGCTCCGCGAACATGAACTATACGTCAAGAAGGAAAAATGTCCATTTGCTAAGCAAGAGGTGGAGTTTCGTGGGCATAGAATCAAAGAGGGAAAATTAATAATGGATCTAGCCAAGGTGCAATTTATCCAAGATTGGCTGCCTCCCTCAAAAGTGTCCGAGCTGCGATCATTCCTTGGCCTAGTGAACTATTATAGGTGCTTTATTAAAGGCTATTTAGCCATCACAACTCCACTTACGGACCTACTTAAGAAGAATAAGGCCTGGTGTTGGAGTGAAGAATGCCAAGCAGCCTTTAATGCCTTAAAGCAATCTATGTCCGAAGAGCCCATCATGATGCTGCATGACCACGGGAAACCCTTTGAGATGCACACATATGCCTCTAACTTTGCCATAGGAGGCATCCTGATGCAAGATCGGCATCCCATCACCTATAAAAGTAGCAAGCTCAATGACACGGAGAGGCGATACACAGTGCAAGAAAAAGAGATGACCACCATTATCCATTGCTTGCGCACTTGGTGGCATTACTTGCTTGGCAACAAGTTTACAATTTTGACAAATAATATGGCTACGAGCTATTTTCAGACTCAAAAGAAATTATGTCCCAAGCAAGCTCGCTGGTAAGACTTCTTGGTCGAATTTGACTATAAGCTTGAGTACAAGCTGGGCAAAGCCAATGTCATCGCTGAAGCTCTAAGTCGAAACACTGAATTAGCTGCCCTTTGCTACTAGCATACCTCAAAACACCTTCCTTGACAGAATTAAGGAGGGCATGCAACAAGATCACTTGGCCAAGAATCTAATCAAGCTCATTGCCTAGGGGAAAACTTGACATTTTTGGGAGAAGGATGGCCTTCTACACACTATTGATAATCGTGTCTATGTGCCAAAGTAGGGAAGCCTGCAGAGAGAAATTCTACAGGAGTGCCATGACTCCTTATAGGCTTAACATCCCGGTATAGCTTGCACACTTACTCTAGTCCAGCAAAGCTATTATTAGTTGCAACTCAAGGATGATCTAGAAGCCTATATGACCAAGAATTCAAAAGGTGGAAAAGGCAATTGTGAGGCCAAAAGGCATGACCAAGAACTCTAAAGCTCCATAACGCGTCACACATACTATCTTTGGCATGTTGCTAGGTGCAATGCGGACTTAGTAATAACTAGACCGCAAATCCTGCTGTTAAAAGTACCAAGCCTTCCCCAATTGATTGAACAAGGCAACTATCAAAGTAATCGGGTACTTATTTTTTATTTTAATCTTGTTCAATGCCCGATAATCTACGCACATGCATAGTAATCCGTCCTTTTTCTTTTGAAAGAGGACTGGTGCACCATATGGGGCCTTTGATGGTTGAATAAAGCCTGAATCAAGCAGATATTGGAGTTGCTTCCTCAATTCTGCAAGCTCTGGGGGTGCCATACGATGTGGTTCCATGGCAGGAGGTTTGGCTCTAGGTTCGAGCTCAATGTGGTGATCCACATCTCGCTTTGGAGGTAACTTTTTAGGCAGCTCGAGAGGCATGACGTCCTTAAACTCATCAAGGATTGCCTTAATGGATGGTGGCAATGAAGTGGTAGGCTACACAAGATCTTCCCCATCATTATGCTCCCTCATAATTGTGATGTAGCATTCCCCATTTTTGAGAGCTCTCTTGAATTGCAAGGCAGAAATCAAAGCATGTTTTGAATTTGCCATGCTCTTCAAGAGGATCACTCGAAGTTTAGAGGCATCGAGTATTAGTAGAGAGCTCATGGAAGGGACTGGAATGGCGGTGGCCTTATAGAAGAATGCTAGACCGAACATAACTTTAAAGTCATCCATAGGCACAACGGTGAAGCTAGCATACCTTGTCATTCACCCACTTGCACTTTCACACCTTTTGCAATGCTATGCACAAGCTATGACACCTTTCGGAATGTTATGCATAGGCTATAACACCTTTCACACCTTTTGCAATGCTATGACACCTTTAATCGTGCCAATTCCCTTGGACAGCTTTAAGCCCAGGCGTTTCACCTCGTGCAGGTCCATGAAATTGTGCGTAGCACCTATATCTAGCATAAGGCAAATGGCTTTGCCCCTAATGGAAGCGACAACATATAGCAGGCCTCTCTCCTTAAAGACTAAAGGGGAAAGGAGCTTCAAAAGAGCACCCAGGTGTTGCAAAGAACCCATGCCAGCTTGGGGTTCATCTTGAGGCTTTTCTTTGTTAAATTCTACCATAATGGCATTCATTGCCTTTCGATTGGGACGGTCCCTCTTAGAGGTAGCAGCTTCATTTTTGGACGAGGAGCCTTTTTCATACTTAGAGTTGCTACTAGAGGATTTTTGGTAGCCACTCTCCTTGCTTTTGTTAAAGTCCCTCTTTTGGCCTCCCCCACTCTTAGAAGAGCTAGGCTTCTTGCTCTTGTCTTAAGTGGAGTAGTCCTTGAGGTTCTCCACAGTAGCAATCGCCTCATCAAGAGATTAGACTCCACGCTGATAGAGCTCCATTTTAACCCAATCCTTCAACCCGTCTTTGAAGTAAAAAAAGAGTTGATGGTCAAGCACATCGGTGGCTTCCAACATTAAAGTAGTTAATTCCTTAATGTAAGAAAAAATGCTACCCTTTTGCCTCAACCTACACAGCTTGCTTAGTACCTTATTACTTGTATTGTGATGCACAAATTGCTTCTAGAGTTTGGCCTTGAATTGTTCGCATGTGTTGATTATGCAAAGCCCCTTCTCCTTTTCGGCATGCATTCTCCTCCACCATAGTTAAGTGGTATTGTAGACGCCGGGTTTAGCGCGCGCCCAAGTTTATTGCAGCTGCGACACTGTTTGAGCTCAGGGCTCTAGGGAACACACTAACCATTGTCACAAAGAAATGGCGTGGAGATGAGGAGTCGCCACCCAGGGTAATAACTGGGACAAATTGAAAGTGGTGGTAACTCGATTCTCTAATACAAGCTAGCACCACAACTAGGAGTTCTAGATACAGAATACCAACTTCTTTTAGTCTTGTGTTCATTTAGATTTATTTTATTAATTACTATCTTATTCCCTAATTACATGCAATTTC
>CATIWM010062294.1:0-11574 GCA_949671775.1 Mallotus repandus
TGGGCCTAAAATCTAAATTAACCTAATGGGCCTAAATTAATTTTAAAGTTAATTAAACCTAAATTTAATTTAAAAGCCTATTTTATTAGTGAGATTGACCTACATGTGGGCTTGGGGCGCAAAACAAATAAAAAAAAAAAACAAGCCCAAATAATAAAACAAACCAAATAAACATACAAATATACAAACCAGGATTTCTTACCCTAATTTAATTTACATACCACCTAAATTAGTCTAAAGCCACCATTAATTTTATTAGGGTTTTTACCAAATGGACCTAAGTTACTAATTGATTTTTAAGTGCAGAAAATTAAATTTTACTATTTTTCCCTCTATTGAGGCTATTACAATTTCTACGTACAATAATAGTTACATGCCCAAAAATCAAAAATAAATACGCAATGTAAATACCACTAAAACACAGAAAATAAATCTAAAACTATGTGATTTTGACATGGATTAATCCATGGCATTCCATGGACCTTCATAGATTTAGTCCGTTCACTCCCATCTCCAGGACATATAATGTTTCCACCATCACCGTTAAAGAAACAAAACAAAAAAATCAAGAAAAATTGTTAGAATAAAATAAGAAATAAAGAAAAATAATAAAAATCAAATGAAAATAAATAAAATAAAAAGAAAAGGATGAAACAAAGAGATGCAATATTGATTAGGTCCTCAGAGAGTTTGTTTGATTCACTGTTTGAATGGATATGCAATTGTGATCTTCTCAGTTCCAGGCTTTGATTGCTCTTCCAAAAGAAAACTTTAATTCCCGTAAAAAAGAGAGGTTTTTTTTTAATGAAGTTCAGGCAAAAGCTTTTAGGAAAGAAAATTTTTTTTTTCCTTCTTTTTTCTCTGTTTCTCTCTTTTTTCGTTCTCTGTATTTTTTTTCTCTCTCCATACTCCCCTCTCTCCCTTTTCTTCTGCGTCTCTCTTCCCTTTTATTTCTCCCATCAGGTTAACACCAATAGATTAGTTAGGTCATTATCCCAAACGATAAAGACTTTATCTTTATCGTTAGAGATGATAAAATTTTATTTTATTTACAGATAAAATTTTATTTTATTTTTTATTTTTTTTCTTAAATTAATTTTTGACCAATCAAAATTTAAATAAATAATTTTTAAAAATTAAATTAAAAAAATACCAGAGTCTGGTCAGAAGTATAGAATTCCGACCGGAATTGTATAATTCCGATCGGAATTGTGTATTTCCGATCAGAATTACATAATCTAGATCGGAATTCTGCATTTCCGATCTGAAATATATAATTTCAATCAGTGATTTCGTGAAAAAATTAAAAAAAATTTACAATTGGGTCCCTTAAAAATTACAATTGAGTCCAAAAAAATGCAATTAAGCCTTGGAATCCGAAATTCAAATACTAGAGATCTATTTGCAACAAATTTTCATCATCGGAGTCTTCTTTCGCATCCATACTCTAGTCATCCCGAAATTATGTGCTTACAAGGCCACCTATCAATCAGATAAGTGGAAGAAGGGAAGGAAATCACGGTCGAAGGAATAATGGTCACGGTGATCGGGGTAGAGGAGGGGGTGGGAGATGTGTTAGATCATCTGTGTAGTAGAATGCACTGACACCGGTAATATTTAGTCAAGGTAGCCAAGCTTCTGTACCCCAATGAAGAATCAAGTTTTAATAATTTTGATGCACACCAATATCGACACTATTTATAAAATGATTTTTAATTGGTCTGGCTGTGGTGTTCATAAATAAATATCATTACATAAAATTACATTAGAGAAACTCAACAATGAAGGCTACTGTTCTTAATGAAGATGAGGAGGTAGAGAGGTGTTAGATCCTCTATTCAGCACAATGCACAGGCACCAGTAATATTTAGTCAAGGTAGCCAAGTTTCTATACACCCCATTGAAGAATCAAGTAAAATTTAATTTTTTTTACCTAAACAAGTATAATAAATTTTTATGTACCCTAATTTCGGCACTAAAATTAGTTGGTGTGGCTGAATTATTATGGTATTGATAATTACTTATAATTACATAAAATTACACTGTTTGAAACTCAACAATGAAGACTATTGTTCTTATTAAAATATCATTATATTATTACTATTGTTCTTATTGTAAAATAAAAGCACTGTCTAATTCCCATTAGAGAAACTGATTTGCCAATGAAGATCGTTCCCAAACCTAAAGTTTCTTTGTTTATAGTTCCCATTATTTTAAACTTTTGTAAATTGATATGTGATGATTTAAAATACCTTTTTCATCCACAATGTTTTGTTATAATTACACACATCATTTATTCATGTAAGTAGTAATATAATGCATAATGTGCACTTTACCATGTAATTATCATGAATTACAAGGAGTTTGACATACTTCACAATGGCACATATTCTAGTTAGTTCTTTTTAGTTGCATAACTATCCTACAAAAGGATATGCTATACTCAAAACTCTTTGAGTTAATGACCTAATGTTTATATTACCAAGAAAAAAAAAGTTACACCATCTGATAAAGAGTGTGATGATTACAAAATCTAAATGGATTTCCATTTGAATATACATTGGTGAAAATGTACTTCACCATAAGTTACCACCCGTGACCTGAATAAAAAGAACCACTATTGAAAACTTCACCACAATTCTCACATACTTCACTCATCAAAAATAGTATTAAAAAGACCATTTAAATGACATTTTATAATGCCATTTCACCTTATATGAAACTTATCTCCCGATACAATTAATCAGGTGTAAAATATCTTCAAAATCTACTGTTTTCATGTTAAATATATTAACGTAAAATTTGTTGATAATGAAAGTTTTTTTGAATAAAATGATAATGAAAGTTTTTTTGGAATAAAATGATAATGAAAGTTAATAAAACAAAATATAAACAAAATTAACATGCAATATAAACATTATCAACAAGCAGAAGATGGTGAAGTTTATGTCCAACAAGCAAAACATTATACACATGCAATATAAACATTATCAACAAGTAGGAGATGGTGAAGTTTACGTACAATAAGCAGAACATTATATACATGCAATATAAAACATTATCAATTAACATGCAATATAAGCATTATCAATAAAACATGCCACATATAATATTAGCAATAAAACAGGCCATATATAAACAAAATTAACATGCAATATATACAAGCAAAGCACTATAAACTTAAAAACATAAAAATTCTTTCAGATCCAATTCATATTCATTATAAACCAATATATATATATATATATAATGAATAATGAAAGTTAATAAAAAAAATATAAACAAAATTAACATGCAATATAAACATTATCAACAAGCAGTAGATGGTGAAGTTTATGTCCATCAAGCATAACATTATAAACATGCAATGTAATTAACATTATCAATAAAACATGCAACATATAACATTATCAATATCAATAAAACAGGCCATATGTAAACAAAATGAATGTGCAATATAAACAAGCAGAGCAGTATAAACTTAAAAACATAAAGATACTACCAGATGCAATATATAAACATTATAAACAAAAATTATTTATAAATTTAACTTATAAAAGAAAATTAATTTGTTCAAATATTTAAATAAACTAAAAACCATAAAAAATACTTAATTTTTCCAAATATTTAAATAAACTTAAAGCATAAAAAAAATACTTTCAGATTCAAGATGAAGGAGAAAGTGCATCGTCTTCATCATATTCACCCCCCGATATCACCATCTCCTCAAGTGCCTGCGCTGCACCCTGCACCTCATTATCTTCTTCCTCCTCAATGAGTTCATCCTCATTTTCTAATAATGGCAGGTCCTCATCATCATCTGAAAGCATCCAAGCAAAGACTGGACTGGAGGATTGGTCTCCCTATGCAGTGGAGGACCGTACAAAATCTCATTAAAATTATTCAGTGTGCGCATAGAAAGATCAATAATTTATGGTGTCCTTATCTAGAAAATGAGAGTCCACATTTGACGAATGTGGTAGTGCTTTACAATGTCATGCAAACCCTCATCTAGAGAAAATATGTCCTTTTCCTACTCCAAGTTCTCTACCACCCGAACAGGCCATAGGTTGTATGGCGGTTCTCTGGTTATTCATGTAATAACCAGAGGAGCGATTCTCCCTTCTAATCTCCTTAGAGCTCTATATGGTATGGTCTATAAAATTAAATAATTTTTTTAATGCAAATATAAATAATAATGAAGATTGAACATGAAATATATATGACTTACTATTGTTTGTATTGGTAGTTGTCAAACGGTGTGCATGAAGGACCTTCCTTCTGGGTATCCTTCAGGAAAATTCTTCGGGTATGAAGCAGAAATAGTAGCCATTGATTAAAGTAGCAAGTTTTTTTATCACAGAATAATTTTGCACTGTTAATGAAATGTTAAACAGATAAGAGAGAAGTGTTTTGGAAATGAAAAGTTAAACGTGTGATAAATAAGAAATGAAAAGTCGCCACTTTTATGAAAAGATAATTATCAACGATTCAACCAGCAATCAAGGTATAATTTGTCTTGAAAATCATGAAAAAATTCAATATAGCCAATAAAAATGGCGGCTAAAACGATGTAACATAACAATTGTGTGTACATGTATGTATATATGTAACTTTCAGTTAAACGACGTAGTATTTATATATGTATGTAATTTAAGGTTAAACAACGTAGTATTTATTTTAAATGACGTAGTATTTATGTTACATATATATGATACACTGATTTTTAATTAATCTATATTTGCAATAACTTAGTTTTTTGACATTTTTATTCAATATTAACACACCTTTTATAGTTTTTTTAAATAATTATTATTTTAACCTAAAATCAACATTATTAATTGTCAATAATGTTGATAACAACTATTACACATAGTTTATTTTTCAATATCTAATGTCATTATCAATCAATATTAAATTAAAAAAACTACTATTATTTAACTTATAATAGTTGATCCTCCTTTTATAGTCAAGTGGCTCGTGTGATTAAGGGTTTAAATAAGCTGAGCCACTCTCTAGCAGTTCGATGTTCATGAACTAATACATACATTATAGTTAAATTAATTTATAAACTATCAATAACTTAGTTTTTTGACATTTTTTATTCAATAATAACACACCAAAAAATATTATACGTTGATAACAACTATTATTCATAGTTTATATTTCAATATCTATACAAGTCAATCAATATTAAATTAAAAAAGCTACTATTGTTTAACTCATAATAGTTGGTCCTCCCTTTATAGCATAGTAACTCGTGTGATTATAGGGGTATAAATTAGTTGAGCTGCTCGCACAATAATACAAGGTGTTCGGATCGGCTCGATTACACCCCTACGTGTGATGTACATTATTAGGTGATATTATAACTTCCTTTCAAAATTTGACTTTAGCCAAGATCAGAAAATTTCCGTTTACCATTTTACTTTATGCAACATAGTTATATGTACAATTGGTTAATTATTTATACATAATCCATATCATATACTCCTTTCTAGTCATTCTATTATGAATGAATGATTTATTTTTAGACTTGTTTCATGAACTAATACATACATTATAGTTAGATTAATTAATTTATACCATGATATGTTAATTAATATATTATCAATGGTTTATATATGATTTATCTTTTCAAAATTAAACTTTAATATAGACCATAATAGATAGATACAATATCGTATTATAGTTATAATGGATACTATATATATATATAAAATAAAATAACATATAGATACTATAAAATAAACAATCAATTGACTAACATATATATTGTGAGCTATTACATTTTATTATATTTCATAGTGGGAGCTATTATAGACAACGATACTCATTAATTATGTAACATATATAAAACCTATTGCATACATTAGAGTAAAATTCAACGTTAAGATATTATCAATGGTTCCTTACAAATTCAACTGGCTATAAAATAAATAATCAATTAGCCAAGAAATTCGAATATTATTTTATTTTAATTGATGATATATTATATATTGTTTTATATACAGTTGGTTAATATATTATACATAATCTATATCATATTCTTCAATTGATTAGGTTACATTTTATTATATTTCATAGTGTGAGCTATTACATACAATAATAGTCATTAATTATGTAACATATTTAAACCTAAAATGAAATGATGATATTTAATAGATATAATATCATCCATAGATACAATTTTTTTTCGAACAATATATATACAATTTGTATTATGGTTATAATAGATACTATATATATATATATACACACACATATATTATAGTATCTATACTTCTAAAATATATATATATATATACACTATTAAATAAACGTACAATTGGCTCTATATAATCTATATTATGTAATTCCATAAATAAAAATATAATTACATTAATAAGGTTCGATGATGAATATATATGTAAGAAAGAACGGGAAAAAGGAAGTATTTTAACTTTTACATGGATCTTCTAAAAAGGAATTTAAAATTCAAATAAAACCCTATACCTAGCTTTACTGACACATGCAACAATACAAATCCTTTCACAATCTTATCTAATAATATCCAAATCGGTGTATCATCGGTGACACCTCAGTCTGCTGAAACAACTTTTCCATTCATTTTCCCCAATTTCAATCACAAAACACAAACATCTATTGTTGATTGCCTTCAATTTCAACATCCACTAAATATCATATCATCATTTGATCTTTTCTATTCTCAACCACCTATTTACGCAGCGCAAACACCAACAGAAACAAATTCATCGATTACAATCCCTTCAACGTCGGTTCAAAAAAGTGAATCACAATACAAGCCTTTAGCTACTTCTCTGTGGTTTATTAGGAAGTCTCATTTCTATCAACCTTTGAAGACATATTTTCAAAAGAAATTTAAATTGAAATTAGGTTAGTCAACATTAGTTATTTATTTAAACAACATCTACACTTCTTTTACACTCTGTTATACCCTTGTCTTCAGATCTGATGTCTACGTCCCCTGCTAAAGGGATAGAATTAACAGCCACACCTACTTCAGCTGCTTCATTTGATGAAGATAATCATGCTCAGATATTAATTATGTACCATAATTTTTATTTAAACCTAAATTACATGTTAAACATTATGTGTACTTATATCCCTTCTGTTATAGAATGCAGTTTAAATGAACATAAATAAGTTGCTCACACCTGCTGAAATAGTTCACACAGCACGCAGGCGTTTGAAGCAGGTAATTTTTTGATAAATATATTGCTTGTAATATCAATTTCTATCTAATTTTTTTTAAAATATAATGAGTTAACTATGCAAGAAATCATTGATACAGTACGTGTTCAAATAAACATAGAACCATTACCATTATTCATTAAAATCAAGTAAGAATTCATACATTAATAATTGTAAATATAATTTTTATGTATGTGGTAGTATTATTCCAGAATGTCAATATATTTATGAAATAAATTTACCATTATTTTAGAGACTGGATACCCCTTCCCTCTGATAGAAATGGATTTTTATCTACAACCCCAATTGGAGAACCGGGTGTCGAATCCAACCTGTTACCTTTGCCTTTGTCCCATAAAGATGAGCTGTTGCTAGGAAGAAAATTACAATCCCCACTAGACACCCCAATTATGAAGTCGTGGGACAAGCCTCATGATGAATGGATTAAATGGATCGATAGGCTAACTCCATATTTTGAAGATGATTAGAAAATTATGGGGTTACACCAGCTTATCGAAATGATCAAAATTGCTCAAACATTTCAAAGCAATATCCTATGTGCTGCAATGAGGTTTTGGGTTCCTAGTGTTAACTCTTTTCTATTTCCATTTGGTCTAGCTTCTATTACATTGAGAGATGTATTTTTGCTAACTGGTTTGCCAGTGATAGGACTTGACGCTCCATGTCTATTAGACACAGAGGATACTAGTTTGATAAAATATTCAGCTGCCTCCACAGACTTTTCCTCTTATCATTCCTTGATTCAACACAGAGTGAAAAACACTGTTGAACCATTAGAGAAGGAACATGTTGAGTTTCTTTAGGTGCTTATATGCAAATTTTTCATGTGCCCTAATTCAGGCAAGCTAGCAGTAGAATATCTACATTTAGCTGGAGTTGTTGCATCAAGAAAGTATTTTGCACTTGGCACTATCCTTTTAGGCCTGACCTACAGATCTCTGAATTACTACCATAGTTGTTGTCCATTCTCAAAATTTGGAGGTTCACTATGGTTGGTGCAACTGTGGTTATTTGCATATTTTTCTGAAATTCACAGTTCTCCTCTCTAAGATTCTCATTTTCCTATAGGCATTAAACTTTTTTCTTGCATGTCTTCTCTGGGGTTAGATGACGCACTCGCTTTTTTCTAAAATCTAAATGTCAGGTCCAAGGAGGAACTTTACATTTTTCCTGGTGAAGAGTCCATGAACACTTGGTTGAAAGTCTTCATGGACGGTGGTGTTTACACAATTTTAGAATTGGTCCAGAGAATTTTTTTTTACAGTGTCACAAGAACGCGTCCAATTTTATGTGGTGGATCATCAACATTTGATCACAACAAGCCATCTTTGGCCATTACATTTTACTATCCATTCTTTCAGGGAAGAAAATTTGGACTAGATCAGTTACCATATCCTTTGGCAGTAACATTGAATATCCCAACACCAACCTCCACAATTGAAGAGGTTAAACAATTGGCCGAGACATTCAAACTTCTGAAGTGTTAAGTTATACAGACTTCTCAAATCCATGTGGATGCTTTTACCAGATTTTGGTCTGACAGATACCTCAATATCATTCCAAATAGTATTGTTGACAAAAATTTTAAAAGTAAGTTGGTCAACACAATTTTGTTATTCTTTGTGCATTAGGAACTTTTTTTTTATTATTATTACACTTACAATAATAATTACAATATGTCAAAAAAAATGTATTGACAGGTATATAGATGGCCATTCGTAAATCTTCTTTTAATAAAAGAAAAAGTAAAACTCCAAAAAAAGGAGATTATAGTAGCGAGGAAGAAAAGGTTGACAAGTGAGGCCGAAAAAAATCAAAGCTTTATGACAGCAATAAATCAGAAAAAAAAATTGCAACTGGCATTAAAAGAAGATCAAGCAGGATTCAAAGGATAGGGAAGTATTCTAACAATGCTGAAAAACCAATTAATATTTTTGATGAGGATGATGATGTGGAATTAGTTAGTGAAGGCAATGGTAATGGTATAAGAAATACTGATTTGCCAAATTTTCTTGATCAGGTAACTGATAGTTTTAACTTAGATACAACTTCACAAATTGACAGATAACAAAACACATCAGTACTTGTTGTTGGTTTTTCAGATAAAAAAAAGACAGATATTCACCGACTCATGATTTACTATCACTTTGTATTTTTAATGTACTGGTGACTATAATAATTGAATTATTCTCATTATAGGACATATATTACCATTCAAACCTAAAATGTGTGTTTATTATTTATTTAGCTTGGTATGTCCCAAAGATTTCTTAAAACACTTCAAAAGGATTCTCTAGAAGATTTCATGGTTAGAGTTGATTTCAGCTTTCTCGATCAAACCAAAATTAATGATCCACCAACTGCGTCTTATTTAACGAGAGATGATATTGACTCAGCAAAAAATTATGTGAAATATATTTTGCGCTAAGAGCTTCTATCACTTGTATCTTATCAGATGGACTCCATTAAAGATGTCATGTCTGTTCTCTTTAATGTAGCTAAGACTCTTGAGGAGTTTGTAATTGTCACTACACTAATATATAGAGTAGAATCAATATTGAAAGCTTCGACTAGTTCAACCAAAACAATTGACAACCTGTTATCCTAGATTGAGGATTTCAAAATCGAAGTCAATCATCATATATATATTAAAGAAGGTATTGATTCCCATGCGAATGAGTTGGATGAGATCAAGAAGGAGCATAATTCCAATCAATAGCGAATTGAGATGTTGAAGAGGGAAATTGCAAACCTTGAGGCACAAGATTTGGCTCTTTTAGCAAGAGTTGAGGATATATAAGCAAATAAATAGAGTGTGAGGAAGGAGTACGTGGATATTAGCAATAGGCTGCTTTAACATCGTGATGAAGCACTTCAATGGACGCAAGAATGCAAAAAAGCAATTGAGATCAGAGATCGTTGTTGCTCAGACTAGTGTGGCCTTAGGTTTTTGGACTTATCTTCAATATGAGACTTTTATGAACTGCATGTATTCTAATATTATTCTACGTGGCTTTTCTTGGACAAATTTTGAATTAAAATTTAAATTATGATGTAAGACTTTATATATATTATCAACCAAGCTACTGTAATTTATATTAAAGATTTCATTGTGTTAAATGAATAAACACCATGTATTAAGTACTAATACATGTAAACTTAAATGTATAAGTTCAATAAAAACATTCAAAATTGAACTTATATACAATTTAAACCTCAAATAAAATTACATTAAGCGTTCCATTCCATAACATAGTAACATCAATATGCATAAAAAAATTTAACTCTTAAATTTCCATAAAAAAATTAAAGTTTTCAATTTCCATAGCATTATCTTGAAAATCACAAGTTTTATTAAAGATACCATCCAATTATGAAAGGTCATTTTGTAAGTTCCAATAACATTGATGGCGACTATATATGCCTATAAATACAATGATATTACCTTACAATTTTTCACTCCACATAAAAAATAATATGATAATCAGTACTTTGCAAAAAATGAATAAGCCTAAGTAGCCACTTGAGTGGAATATTCCTCCATCATCATAGTCACTTGAAGCCCTGTATGTTGCTGTAAGAAAACAACTAAAAGATCTCAAAGATAAAGTGAAAGAGTACATGAGAAGATACAAAAGCTTCTGGGCTGATGGTCTCCTTCAGTCTGATCTTCTCCACCCGTATCCTCTAACTAGCACTTACGATATTTTCCTTAAATTGGAAAAGGAGACAGCTGTGAAAGAGCGCCATGAAGCTTTCAATGCTCAAATGCAACAAGCAATAACAGTGAATTCAAATATCAGAGGCAGACCTGGCAGACCTCGCATTAGAAAAAAAAGAGTTTGCAGGGGGGAAAAATTATGAAGCTTATCTATCCCAAAATTATCCTATATTATCTTTTTTTTTTCATTTCTTTCTCTGATGTAATGAATATCTATTATCTTATATTTTAATGAAAATTTAGCGCTATTTATCTAAAGTATTCTACCATTCAAATTTCCAATTCATTCACATTTCAACTTTTAAATTATTCACTTCAAACTTGTCCAATACATTTGTATTGCAATTTAAATCAACACGTTTAATGCCTTAATAATTATAAGACTAAGAACTCTTATAATTCAAATGAATTAGAAACACAATAGAAAGGTTCTACTCTTATAGTAATATTACTATCAGTTTTTATTTTTCATGGTCAAGTTATTCACTACAGACAAATTAACATGTTATTAAACTTCAAATTTCATTGTTTAAACAGCTAAATTTCTTATCTTTTATTTAAACTTGGTTTGCCATATACGTTGTAATCAATTAATATGTTAGCAATGAATCAAATTA
>CATIWM010062302.1:0-15148 GCA_949671775.1 Mallotus repandus
AAATTTAATTATTAAATATGATACATCCCATTCCCAAATAAATAAAATTTTTCCATTAATCACATTATTTTGGATGGTCAATCCACCAAAGGGAAAGAAAAAATAATTAATATTACAAAAATTCACATAATATTATATTTTGTTTTGTTTTTTTTAAATATAGAAGAAATTACATAAAAAATTTCAACATTTGAGTACTTTCAAATAAATCTCTATTCAATTTTTTCTTTCAAATAAAACTACAATTTTTAAAACGTTATAAAGAAAAGCTCTCCTTGGATGATTGATATTGATAACAGGAGATGAAACAATTTTTTTCTGATTCATGGGGCCCATTTACGACTGTAATGGTAACAGGAGATAAAACCGATGCATTTGCCTCCAAATTAATATTTTCTCTCCTTCAATTGAGTGTTTCATTTTAAATTAGTAGACTGTTTAGACAGATAAAAGTGCAACTTAATTATTATAATTAAAAACTCAACATATTAGGTATATAAAATTTCAACTTCGCATACTAGATATATGAAATTTCAATAAAAAACTTGATATTATCAGTACAGTCATCCAACGAGACTTTTTTGATAATATTTTAAAAATTATAATTTTATTTGAAAAAAAAAATTGAATAGAATTCTATTTAAAAGTAATCCCAAAGTTGAGTTTTTTTTCATGTAATATTTCTTAAATATAATATTATTATATTTTGTTTAACGCGCATTATAAGGTTCTAAAAACCAAACCAAGACAAAAGCACACTTAAACCGTTGACTGTTACATACACCAATGAGCAGTCACAAACTACTTTTGACTTCACTCCTACTTCTTCTTTCCTGATCCACTTTCGGGCAATGAATTTTTGCTTCTTGGCTGTGAGGTCGCGAATTAAGATTAAGATCCAAGCTACAGGTTAGTGTTCTTCTATAATCAATCACTACCCAGTGAAATCTATGATCTTTTGAATTTGATCCTCTTATTTCATGCCCATAGCTATTTTCTTTGCTTGCTGGGGTATTAATGCTTTGAGGGCAACAATCAAAGGTGCATTTTTTGCTTACAAATTTGTTTTTTGGCAACTGGGTTTTCAATTTTCGTGATTTTTAGCTTGTGGTAGTTGGTGTATCTTTATATAAGTGATTGAATTCACAGGATCGTGAGCATGTGGAATGTATCTGTTGCTGTTATGTTTTTGTCTTTGTGGGGATTGTTTTTATCTGGGTTTACAAATTCGTACATCCCAGATAAAGTTGTTTTTGGGTCTGCAGCAATTGAATCTGCTGCTACCCCTAGTTATGACAGAATTGATGAAGTGAAGAAGTTCTGTGCTTTTGTTCTGTCTTCTGCTACTGAATTGAGACCTGAAGATGATAGAATTTACAATATTAAAGAAGATATCGTTTTTATGAATGGTGATTGGAAACAGGATGTAGGTGACTCTCCAATTCTGCCATATGTTGATAGGAAGTATGGCACTAGTAACTTATCAGATGTTCAAACCCCAATGAACTTGGTTTCTTTCTGGGTCACTGATGTTGATCGTGGCCGTAGATCTAGGAAGTTTATTAACGTCAATGGCTTCTTGGATATGGGTATAACGCTTGATTCATTCAGGGATAGACCTTATGAGGGAAGTCCTGACTTTCAGATTTGGCCTGGGCATACACAGCTTTCGATCTCCTTTCAAGGGATATATACTGAATCTAAGAAGAATGGTGGTGAAAGGGTAATGTGTTTGTTGGGAAGCACAATGCTGCCTTCTCGGGAGTCTGATTCGAATGATCCGTGGGGATGGTTAAAAGGGCCTGATTCAAATTACTATCAGCCGCCTCTTCTGCAAGATGATCAGATTCTGCTTGTTCTACGTTTTCCAATTAGTTATTCATTGACTAATAGGGTGATCCGAGGAGAAATGAGAAGTTTAAATTCAAAAACAAATCTCAAGTATTTTGATCAAGTACACATTTTGTCACAGTTCTCAAAGTCAGCAAACTACGAGTTTGGTTCTGAAAAATTGGTTTCCAAAGTTTGTGAACCTTATCCACACAATGATTCTATGATTAATGATGATATTGACATCTATAAAGGGACTAGATTTTGTGAAATTCTGAGGCAAATTACTGGAGAAGAAGCTGGTGTGTTCACCATTGTGCCAAATTGGAAGTGCAATGGCACAAATGATTTTTGCAGTAAGTTGGGACCTTTTGTGTTGGATAAGGAAATCAAAGCAACAAATGGGAGCTTTAAAGGTGTGCAACTCTTTATGCAGAATGTCAAGTGTGAGCAGAAACATGCGCAAGGAAATGCCAGTTTTGCAAAGGTTGCTGCCATCTTTCGAGCTGTCCCTTCAATGGAGAATCTGTATGTCATGGCAACTAGAACTGGACCAAGCAACTTGACTATAGCTGCTGAGGGAATTTGGAAATCTTCCAGTGGGCAGCTCTGCATGGTTGGTTGCCTTGGATTAGCAGACACAGAAGGAAGTAGCTGTAGTTCACGGATCTGTTTATACATTCCTATGTCCTTTTCCATAACGCAACGCAGCATAATTTTTGGGAGTTTTACTAGCACAAATGAAGTAAATTCTTCATTTTTCCCTTTATCATTTGAAAAACTAGCACAACCCTCGGAGCTGTGGAATTATTTCAGAAACTCCCGTCCACATTACAGTTACTCAAAATTAAAGGAAGCTGGCACTATCCTGGAGAAAACTGAGCCTTTCAGTTTTGGAACTGTCATAAAGAAATCATTGCTGCAGTACCCAAAGCTGGAAGATGCAGAGGAATTCATAACCAGCCTTTCTCTTCTTGCAGAGGACTTGACACTTCACACATCTGCATTTCCTGATCCATTGCCTAGTTCTCGGGCTGCAAGGGCTGATTTTGACATGGAGGTTCTCTCTGTTGGCCCCTTGTTTGGGAGATACTGGTCTTACAATAGTTCCTCTGCATATGGGGAGATGCCTTACCACAGCAAAGCAGAATACACTGAAAAACAAGTACTTTTGAATGTATCAGCTCAAATTGCACTTTATGCATATGCTTCTAGCAATTTTTCTGTGCTTTTCGTAGAAGGCCTGTATGACCCTCATGTTGGGAAGATGTACCTAGTTGGCTGCAGGGATGTTCGAGCCTCATGGAACACTTTATTTGAAAGCATGGATCTTGAAGCTGGCTTGGATTGTTTGGTTGAAGTGATCGTGTCTTATCCACCTACTACATCTCGGTGGTTAGTAAATCCAACTGCTAGAATTTCTATATCCAGCAAAAGAAATGGTGATGATCCTCTCCACTTTAGCACAATTAAGCTGCAAACTCTTCCTGTTATGTACAGGGGGCAGAGAGAAGATATTCTTTCTCGCAGGGGTGTTGAGGGGATTCTCCGAATTTTGACACTTTCATTTGCCATAGCCTGCATTTTAAGCCAACTAATCTACATTAAGCAGGATGCAGATTCTGTTCCTTTCATTTCTCTTGTTATGCTTGGAGTCCAAGCTCTTGGGTATAGTCTGCCACTGATCACTGGTGCAGAAGCTATCTTCAAGAAGATGTCATCTGAATCTTATGAAACATCATCATATGATCTTGAGAGGAGTCAATGGATGCATGTGATTGATTACACAGTGAAGCTTCTTGTCCTGGTTTCATTTCTACTAACTCTAAGACTTTGTCAGAAGGTGTGGAAATCTCGTATCAGATTACTCACAAGATCCCCTCATGAGCCGCACCGTGTCCCAAGTGACAAGATTGTATGCTTTGCTACATTGGCCATACATGTGATCGGGTATATCGTTGTTCTCATTGTTCATAGTGTAAAAACTAGCCAGATGCCTTTTAAAATCGAGAAATATGTTGACTCAGCTGGTAATTCTCAGACACTTAAAGAATGGGTTACTGAACTGGAGGAGTATGTGGGTCTTGTCCAAGATTTTTTCTTGCTTCCACAAGTCGTTGGTAATATTTTGTGGCAGATTGATTGTAAGCCACTGAAGGACTTATATTTCATTGGGATCACAGTGGTGAGACTTCTTCCTCATATTTATGATTACATAAGAACTCCTGTTCGGAATCCTTACTTTGCCAATGAATATGAATTCGTGAACCCGAACATGGACTTTTTCTCCAAGTTCGGAGATGTTGCCATACCTGCCACCGCAATTCTTCTTGCAGCTGCTGTATATATTCAGCAGAGATGGAATTATGAGAAACTTAGCAAGTCCCTCACTCTTGGGCGTCATAGGCTACTGCCTTTGGGTTCCAGATTATATCAGAGGTTGCCTTCCAAGTCATTCGAAGCAGAGCTTGCTTCCGGTACTAATGGTGATACCACTCTTGAGACACAGCGTGACAACCAAGAGTAGTTTAACGTAGCTTTCCACAAATAACTGACAGTAAAATTGTCTGTAAACTTCACTGATAGCCGGTGTTATTTTTGTATGCAGTATATGTTAAGTTCTAAAATAGCAATATGGGTACTTGTTTCTGCTTTGATACTTACCGTTTTATATGGAAACTCTTACTTGTCATTATTAAACTCCAAGAAGAATGAGTTTAAACATGAGTAATTCCTGCTAGTTGTTCTCTTCTAGGTGATGTCAATGTGAAGATTTTGACAATTTTATGCTTTGCAGGAAAGTGGTTCTTACTAATTTGTTCATTTTCGTACATGTTTTGGTTGACATCCGGCATTTTCTTTTCTCCTATGCTTATTTTGGAATCATGAAATAAATGTGGTCATGGATTTGAATGAGCTTTTGCCAAAATTTTGCTATTGTTTACCTTTAAATTTTGCGGATTATCCCTGTTTATTTAATAAAAAAAAATTTCACTTTAATATTTTGCACCTTATGATGCTTTTGGAGGAAGGTGACTGAATGACCTCTATCTCATTGGCAGATTAATTCTTTTCAATTATTAAACAAGTGATATAAGTTATGTTTTGACCTTAAAAAATGACAAATTTGGCCAAAAAAATTGGTGATGGAGGTTTTGTTTATTTGGTCTATAAATGAAAAAAAATATTAATTGCGAAATGTGGGAACTATTGATGAAACAATGTGCATACTTAATGTTAAAAGATTAAATAAGCAACAAAAGGAAACCCAACAAATGCATGTTTCACATCATAATCAAAAGTCCTAATTTCCGGTTTAAGAACATGGTATTCAATGCTTTTGGTCTCCAAACTTCATTTATGATATCAGGAAAAAAATGTAATGTTGAAAAAAAAAATGACAAAATTATCAAATAAATTCATCAAGAATGTGAATTAAATTACATTTATTGAGACCACATAATTAAAACATGTTGTGTAGAAGAAGTCTAACACTACAAGCGGTTTATTAATTGTTAGTGGGAGAGGGGTATTAAATTTTAATTAAGGTTGTGAGACTCGTAAATTCTTGCCGAACTATTGTTGTTCCAACTAATATTTGTAGAATTTCGTTATGCATATGTTTGTGGCATTTTTATTACGTGTTCTTAACTGATATCGATTTTCACATGTAACATGACATTGATGGCTAGTGATTTCTTGATCAAAACTTAACCGTTTACACTACAAACATGAATTAGCTGCTGCTTTTTATCTTAGAAACCATCACTGTAGCTAATGTACTTGTAACGTACATTTTCACTGCATATCTTTCTATATAATACCTGAAGTTGCATGCAAAAGGCATTAAAGAAAATACCCATCTTCAATTTTAGACAAAATCATTCTTGAGGTGGACAAAAAGTGTACGGTGGATGCTAATGGGGCGTTGAGTCTCAATCTTGAATCTTGAATCAGAAACCCATCTCCTGTTTGAGTCTTTAGTTTTCAATCTTGAATCTTAAAGTTACTTTATATGAATATATAGACAAAAAAAGAAAAAAAAGGCAGCATCAAGAACATTGGTTGGTGTTAACAGCTAGCAATAGTTCTTAATGGAAAGTTCTGATCTTTATAGAGTTGGTAACAGTTTGAGAAGAGGCAGTTCTTCTTGGAGGTGGAGAAACAATGGTGCTGAAATCTTTTCACATTCATCTCGAGAAGAAGATGATGAAGAAGCTTTGAAATGGGCTGCACTAGAGAAATTGCCTACCTATGATCGCTTGAGAAAAGGTATATTAACTACAATTACAGGTACATCTAATGAAATTGATGTACTGAATCTTGGATCGCAAGAAAGAAGGCATTTGCTTGAGAGGTTAGTGAGAGTAGCTGAAGAGGATAACGAGAAGTTCTTGTTAAAGCTGAGGAATCGCATCGATAGGTATAACGATTAACAGAACAATTCTGTTCTTGTTCTTGATGTTATTTGTTGTCTTTTGCATTTATTGGTTTTTCCAAGATTTTAAGCAGTTGCTTCTTGATGTTTTAGAGTTGGTATTGATATTCCTACAATTGAAGTTCGATTTGAGCATCTAAATATTGAAGCAGAAGCTTATGTAGGAAGTAGAGCATTGCCTACCTTCTTCAACTACTCTGTTAATATGATTGAGGTAACAACCTTTAATTTTTCTTCGGTTAATTTTTATGTTTATTCAATAACATATTCTTCAATGTTCAGGGTTTCTTGAATTTTTTCCATCTTCTTTCGAGTAAAAAGAAACATCTCAGCATCCTTAAAGATGTTAGTGGTATCATTAGGCCATCAAGGTAAAAATTACGGTTTCAAGAAACTCTTGCTTTTGTTCAAGTTCTGGAACTCACAGTTTTAAAGGCAACTCCAGTACTAATTTTAACTCTACTTTCTTTTTCTTTGTCAGCACAGATTGACACTGCTTTTGGGTCCTCCGAGTTCTGGAAAGACAACCCTCTTGTTGGCTTTGGCGGGAAGGCTTGATCCTACTCTGAAGGTACACAATTCATTTTCATAACTTATTATTTTTCATGAGTTTCAATGTTAATTTTTAATTTTTATCTGTAACTTGATAGTTTAAGCTTTTTGGTGCAGTTTTCAGGGCGTGTGACTTACAATGGTCATGACATGGATGAGTTTATACCACACAGAACTGCTGCATATATCAGTCAACATGATCTCCATATTGGAGAAATGACTGTAAGAGAAACTTTGGCCTTTTCTGCTAGATGCCAAGGGGTTGGATCCCGTTATGGTAAGTTCACAGGATTAGTATATATATATATATATTTTTTTTTTTTTTCCCCCCCTCCTATATTATTTATATCTTGGTGCAACCACAAGGTGTCCTAACACCATATTGGGTACGAGACTAATTCTCATTTGCACTTCATGACTAGTGTTGATTTAAGAGAATTTGATATGTATTTAATCTAAGCATAAATTCGTAACTTTTTTTTTTTCATAATGCAAAATTTCAGATTTATTATCAGAGCTAGCACGCAGAGAGAAACAAGCCAAAATTAAGCCTGATCCTGATATTGATGTTTTCATGAAGGTAAGGGCTTAGGATTTAGTGAAGTCAAAACCTTGCGGCCAATTTTTTTTAAGGAGAGCTGTTTGTTTTAATTAAGATTTTGCTTAAAATTCACGAAAAATATCCATGTCAAAATAAGTTTCACACATGGTGCTTGATTTTTCATTTTCTGTCATTAATGCTATTACAGGCAATTGCAACAGAAGGTCAAGAGGCCAGTGTTATAACAGATTATGTTCTGAAGGTAGTATCACTAGCAGTTACCATAAAGATTGTTTGCTTTAAAATGGGTTCTTGGAAAGAACGAATTACTTCTTCAAAAGAAGGGTTTAATGCCTTTTCTCTTTTGTTTACAGGTTTTAGGACTGGAAATCTGTGCTGATACATTTGTTGGCGATGAGATGATGAGGGGCATTTCTGGAGGACAGAGGAAGCGTGTTACAACAGGTAACGGTGTACCTTTTCTTTGTCTTATGTTTAGTTGGGCTCCCACAGCCACAGGGGTGGAACTCGTCGTTTCGAACAATCCTGACCGAGGCAAACCTTGGTTCTTTGGTGCATTTGTAGCATAATCTCATAATATTGCAGGTGAGATGCTGGTTGGACCTGCATCAGCATTGTTTATGGATGAGATATCTACGGGTTTGGACAGCTCCACAACTTATCAGATTGTGAACTCACTCAAGCAATATATTCAAATTCTTAAGGGAACTGCATTCATTTCCCTCCTCCAGCCAGCTCCAGAGACTTATGATCTCTTTGACGACATTATTCTTCTCTCTGACGGCCTGATAGTATACCAGGGGCCTCGTCAACATGTGCTTGAGTTTTTTGAATCCATGGGCTTTAGGTGTCCTGAAAGAAAAGGTGTAGCTGATTTCTTGCAAGAAGTATGTATGCAAGAAGAAAGGACTTATTGCTTGAGTCTGTATTACATGAAATTCTGAATTCTTATAATAGTCTCAGTGATTGATTAAAATCATTGCAGGTGACATCAAGGAAAGATCAGATGCAGTATTGGGTCCAAAAACATGAGCCTTACAGATTTATCAGTGCCAAGGAATTTGCTGAGGCATTTCAATCATTCCATGTTGGGAGGAGTCTTATAGAGGAGCTTGGAACTCCATTTAAAAAGGCCAACAGCCACCCAGCTGCATTGACAACCAAAAATTATGGTGTCAATAAGAAAGAGCTATGTAAAGCTTGCTTCTCAAGGGAGTACTTACTCATGAAGAGGAATGCATTTGTCTATCTATTCAAGTTCTGTCAAGTGAGTTCTTAGTTTTGTTACTTCACTTTTAGCTACTTTCTGCTGAACATTTGCTTCTATGATGTGTTTACTTATATTTCTTCCTGCAATTAGCTGACAGTACTGTCACTCATTACGATGACACTCTTCCTTCGCACTAAGATGCACCGAGACTCAATAGTCAATGGTGGAATCTACGCTGGCGCTTTGTTTTTCATTGTTGTTATGGTAGTGTTCAATGGCATGTCAGAGATTGCAATGGCCATTGCAAAGCTTTCTGTTTTCTACAAACAAAGAGACCTCCGATTCTATCCTGCATGGGCGTATGCACTTCCAACATGGATCCTTAAGATCCCCGTCACATTCATAGAAGTAGCAATTTTGGTTTTCATTACATACTATGTCATTGGATTTGATCCAAATGTCGGAAGGTAAGAAGTGAATTCTATTTGTAAATTTCGTTGTAATGCTGCTGCTGACATATATACAATGAGGTGAAGTTGCTCATATTTCAAAGATTACAACATTTTTCTCCAGGTTGTTTAGGCAGTACTTGTTATTCTTGATACTCAACCAGATGGCATCAGGATTGTTCCGATCTATTGCTGCTGTGGGCAGGAACATGATTGTGGCCAACACCTTTGGTGCATTTGTCTTGCTGTTGCTTTTCGTCTTTGGTGGATTCGTCATTTCTCGAGGTATAAATAATTAGTAACAAGATTGTTTTATGTTTCAAACATAGATCTTGACTGCATTGTGTTTCTTTTCTTTGTTTAATGTTGCAGATGACATAAAGAAATGGTGGCTATGGGGCTATTGGACATCTCCAATGATGTATGCACAGAATGCAGTTGTAGTTAATGAGTTCCTTGGAAATAGCTGGAGTCATGTAAACTCTGAAACTTCTTAATCTTACAATTTCTTGTTCTTTAGTCTTAATGATGATGATCATCAACTAATATCTGAGCCAATTTCTTTCTTATCAAAGGTTCTACCAAATTCGACAGAACCATTAGGAATTGAAGTGTTGAAATCTCGCGGTTTCTTCACAGAAGCATATTGGTATTGGTTAGGAGCAGGGGCACTGGTTGGATTTACACTACTATTCAACTTCTTATACACTTTGGCTCTCACTTTCCTCAATCGTATGTATCTTTAATTTTACAAATTTCTAGCTTTTTCTTTGGGAGGGAGGTCTTATTGTGTTTTATTGTTGTGTGAATCTTGTTATGCAGCATATGACAAGCCTCAGGCTGTTAAATCAGAAGAAGCTGAAGACATTGATATTTATAGAGTTTATGATAGTCAAGAGAGCAGCTCTGGTCACCAAGCAAACAGAGGTGCAAAGCTCATTAAGAATGTGCATTCTTGTTGAAAAATGATTAAATCTTCTGCCTCTTGGTTTCTGATAAAATCTGAACTGATATGCAGGAAGTGTAGATGAAATCAGGGGAAGCCATTCGACTGACACTTCTCAAAAAAGCAACAAAAAAGGAATGGTTCTTCCATTTGAACCACATTCCGTTACATTTGATGAAATGGTTTATTCTGTTGATATGCCACAGGTAACACAGATTTTGGCAGTTAAGATGCATAAGTTTCTTGTTTATATTTTCAATATCTTTAACCCTCAGGCGAAAGAATAAAAATCGATCTGAAACCCATCCAGAACCTTTATATATAAAGTGAAAGCTTAATTTTTGAATTGAATTCTGCAGGCAATGAAAGCTGAGGGTGTAGATGAAGATAAACTAGTTCTGTTGAAGGGTGTGAGTGGTGCTTTTAGGCCTGGTGTCCTCACTGCTCTAATGGGTGTCAGTGGTGCTGGTAAAACCACTCTTATGGATGTATTAGCTGGTAGAAAAACTGGAGGATATATTGAGGGGAACATAACAATTTCTGGTTATCCGAAAAAGCAAGAAACTTTTGCTAGAATTTCGGGATACTGTGAGCAAAATGACATCCATTCTCCGCATATTACTGTTTATGAATCACTGCTCTTCTCAGCTTGGCTGCGTCTCCCCCAAGAAGTAGACACTGAAACCAGAAAGGTAAATTGTCTGACTACACCCTCTTCTAATTGGAGGGACGTTAGAGCAAAGCCCTCATTGGCAAATAGCAATACAAAGCACAGTTTTAGTTCATATTTTGGTGATGATGCAGATGTTCATTGAAGAGGTTATGGAGCTTGTGGAACTGAATGCGTTGAGGCAAGCATTAGTTGGATTGCCTGGCGTAAATGGTCTGTCAATTGAGCAGCGGAAGCGTCTAACCATTGCAGTTGAGTTAGTAGCAAACCCCTCAATCATTTTCATGGATGAACCAACTTCAGGACTAGACGCCAGGGCTGCTGCAATTGTTATGAGAACAGTTAGAAGCACTGTGGACACAGGAAGGACAGTGGTCTGCACCATCCATCAGCCAAGCATTGACATATTTGAAGCTTTTGATGAGGTGAGAAACGTTAAATCCATCATCAGAATATGTTCTTCAGCATGTTAGCATACTATAAGTGATAAACCTGACACGTTCAATATTGCATATCAGCTATTTCTATTGAAGAGAGGAGGACAGGAGATATATGTAGGGCCACTAGGCCGCCATTCTTGCCATTTAATAAAGTATTTTGAGGTAAGCTCTTATGGAGACAATCAAAATTTACAGTAGATATGATAGAATTTTACTTCCATGATAATCAACTAATGCATGGTGTCTAATATCAAGGGGATTAAAGGAGTTGCCAAAATTAAAGATGGTTATAATCCAGCAACTTGGATGTTGGAAGTTACTGCTGCACCACAAGAAATAGCTCTGCAGGTTGATTTTGCTGAAATATATAAGAACTCAGAATTATACAGGTAATTTATTGACATGCAGCTTGATTACTTTTTGTCGCAATCAGAATTCATTAACCAATACTCTTACTTTCGTTGCAGGCAAAACAAGGCACTCATCAGGGATTTAAGCATGCCTTCTCCTGGTTCAAAGGACCTCTATTTTCCAAATCAATATTCAATGCCATTTTCTGGCCAATTTTTGACTTGCCTGTGGAAACAACATTTGTCATATTGGCGTAATCCATCATATACTGCTGTCAGATTTCTGTTTACAACCTTCATAGCCTTGGTCTTTGGAACAATGTTCTGGGATCTTGGTTCTAAAATGTAAGCCACAAAATCTCAAGACTACTATTAGTTAGAACAAAACCATATCATCCATCAACCTCTTAATGTGATTTTTCATTTGAAATACTATAGGACAAAGCAACAAGATCTTTTCAATGCAATGGGTTCCATGTACACTGCTGTATTATTCCTTGGCATCCAATATGCATCCTCTGTGCAGCCCGTAGTAGCTGTTGAAAGAACAGTGTTTTACAGAGAAAGAGCTGCTGGAATGTATTCATCCATGGCATATGCCTTTGGACAGGTAAAAAAAAACACAGTAACTTATTATGCTGAAGTGTTAAGAATGTGTCTTTACAAAATGTATGAATGTTTATCGTTTTCTTGCAGGTTGTGATTGAGGTTCCATACATTTTTGTGCAAGCTGTAGTATATGGTTTGATAGTTTATGCAATGATTGGATTTGAATGGAGCGCTTCTAAGTTCTTTTGGTACCTCTTTTTGATGTACTTCACATTGCTCTACTTCACCTTCTACGGCATGATGTCTGTTGCAATATCACCCAACCACCAAATCGCCTCAATCATTTCTGTTGCATTTTATGCCATCTGGAACCTGTTTTCTGGATTTGGAATCCCACGACCGGTAAATTTTTGCTAAATTCTAGTATAATTTTCTTGAAACGTTATAGTTGAAATGTTGATTAAATTTTGTTCTTTTCCCTATAACAGAGAACACCTGTATGGTGGAGATGGTACTGTTGGATATGTCCAGTAGCTTGGACATTGTATGGATTGGTTGCATCACAATTTGGAGATGTAGAGAAGACGCTTGAAACAGGTGTAACAGTGGAAGATTTTGTAAAGGATTATTTTGGATTCAGACATGATTATCTCGGAATAGTTGCAGCTGTTGTTGTTGGATTCACACTGTTTTTTGCATTTACTTTTGCAATCTCCATAAAGTTGTTCAATTTTCAGAGGCGATGATAAAACTTAAATAATTGTTGTAATATTTTGCATTATGATTGTATAATCACAATAATTTCGTTGTAATTAAAAGAAAATTATTTGTGCTTGCTAACTATGATGCATGAAAATTTCAATTAATAATTATTTGCATGTTTCGAATATCGAAAAGTTTAAAAAACTCTTAAAAAATAGCTGAACTGTACCTATAAATTTAAAAAATTAAAAAATATGTTTCCAATTTGGAAATATATTTCTTTGATTTTTTTTCTTCCTAAACAATGAGGAAGATCATTTGAAAGAGAATTCTATATTTTTCTTAACTAAATAAAGTAATTTATAGTTACACTATTAATTCATAGTAATAAGTAAAATTTTTTAAAATTTATATATAAAATTTATATTTGTATATATTTATATAATTTTAATATTTATTTATATATCTTTATATTTTAAAAATTATATATTTTTCCATGTTTTTATTTTCTATATTTTTCTTAAATATCATTTCATTATTTTCATTTCCACCTTCATTTTTCCATTTCGATTTCTATGCTTTATAGTATTCTAATTTTGATTTCTATCTCCATCCTATTTCTTTATATATATATTTTGGTTAATACAGAGGTCATATGATATAAATTTTGATATAATGCATAATAAAAAACAACTTTCTCCTTTTAAATTGAGAACGATAGAAATTCAACCATATATCTCAGAATAGCATATTTCTTTATATTTTGATTTTTTTTTTGGAAAATTGATCATAGCATTGCAGAAGAACCGAGATACATCAAATAAGCGAGTTCAAGAGAACTCAGAACCAAACTAGGAGTCATTTTAGACTAACTCCAAGCCTAGAGGGATAACTACAGCAGTTACCACTATGAAGTCTCCAAAAAAAACTCAGATGCTTAAGACATCAAGTTTCTTATAAGACTACGGCTAAACAAAGAAAATTAAAAAGAAAAAGGAGCAGCAGTCCTAACATTATCATCCCAAGCAAAAGAAAAGACTGCAGACAAAAAAAGAAGTTTACAACTAATTGAGGGGAGCACCCTCGCCTTGAGGCTCAGCAGCCTCCAAGCTATGCAGAGGGAGCAGGCAGCCGTCCTGGGCTGTTAGTTTAAATGACTTGGACACTGTGAGCTAATCCCATCTTAGAGTGAAACCCAACTACGTAACACAATGTTTTGCATGAAATTCATTGGAGTATGTAGTGTTCTAAGAAGGGATAATAATATTTTTAGTCCTTTTAATTATATTATTTTTACAATTGACTATAAGTATTATTTTTTACAATTAAATTCTGTCAGTTTTACAAAACTTTTTGTTGATAATTTCTATCAGTCAAAGCCATTGTTCATTTGTAAATTCTTAAAATTATTTTTTTTTTACATTTTAATCCTAAAAAACTTTTTATTTTGGATATTTTAAATAAATAATATTTTTTTATTTATGACTTTTTTCATAATAATTATATATTTGATTAATATAATATAAACATAACAATAAAAAAATATTTTCTTAAATTACTAGCTGTATCATCAATGAAAGATAAAATTATTTATATTTTTAATTATTTTAAAATATATAATTTTAATTTATATATCATAAATGAATAAATGTTCTTTCATATTTATTAAGAGAAATTCTTACCTACACCCAACCTATTGTACTCAATGGTTGGATGTGTGATATATATAATAAATGTTTACACTTAGCTAATGAAAAGAAGACACAAATCTTTATATTACAGATCTAACCATTGGATGCAATAAGCTGGGTGCAGACAAAAAATTTTCTATTTATTAATCTTTTAACTAACAACTGCTAATTTAGATGACTTGGATATTGTGGGCTAAGCCCATATTGAATAAGCCCAAGCTCAACTACGTTTACACTATATTTTGCATGACTCGGCCTGTTTGATTCAATTTTCTTTAGAGAAAATTTCATGCGATGGACCGGTCAACGTCATTTATTTTCTTCATGGCCGGCCTCTTTTTATTCTTTGAATTTTTTTTATTTTTTTTACTTTCATTTATAGTCTCACCTTGGTATATTTTTAAAATTTTTCACACATCTTCGACGTTTGTTCTTTTTTTCTTTCTTTTTTTAAATTTTTTTTGTAATTCTTCTTTTTATAATTATTATTCTTGAAGTTTGTTGTATGTATTTATTTGATTTGTATATTTTAAATAATTTAATTTTATATTTAAAATAATAATTTTTTATTTTGAAACTTACTTTTATTTGGAATATAAAAATTAAGCTAATTAAACTAAAAATTATCCATAGTCTTCAATAATTATTTTTTTATAATTATTTAGAATTTAGAAATTATATTAATTAAAGTAAAAATTAGTCATAATATTCAATAATTATTTTTTCAATAAAAATAACAAAAAAATTATGAAATATATT
>CATIWM010062306.1:0-10381 GCA_949671775.1 Mallotus repandus
TTAGGTATTTTATCTAATATAAATCAAATTAGATGATAGAATTTTATAATTCTTATGAAAATTTAATAAGTAAACAATTGAAATCAAAATTAATAAATTTTATAAAATAATTAATTATGAAAAAGTAATAACTTCAAAAATGTTAAAAGATTGTTGTATAATTATTTGAATAAAAAATCTAGAAAGAACATAATAAATTATTATATTATAAATCTATCAGGTTTGTAAAATTAGATTATTATTTAGGTAAAAATATTGAAAGAGTGTTGTATAATTATTCAAATAGAAAATTTATTAAATTTGTAAGAGATTACTATATTATAACGTGACTCTATCAATATTGAAAAATTAGATTGTCACATAAGTTAAAAAAAATACTCTTATTATTTTTAAAAACTTATTAATTAAAATTTTTTAAGTAAGAAATTAAAATTAAATTATAAATTTTTTTATTTGTCTTGCATCTATAATTATATTTTAAAAAATAGCACATAATTTGTTTGATAATAGTATTTTTGTTATGTAAGAAAAGTAGTATAATTATCATTTATTATTATTTATAAAAAAAATTATTAAGAAAATAACAAATAATTTCTTATTATCTTATAATTAATTATGATTATAATATTTTTATATAAAATTAATTCTAGAGTTGAAAAAATAATTATATAAAATATTGAACAAATATCATACAATTATTTAAATAAACAACTTATAGAAAATCTATGAATTATAATTATATTAAATTTGTAATACTAAATTGTTATGTTAATATATAACACTTTCATTTTTTTTAAAATTATTTAATTAAATAATAATAATCATAATATATATATATATATATATATATATATAATACCATCACGAGTCTAAAAAATATTTTTTGTTCACGTGCGAAGCATATTGTTATTTACTAATATATAAAAATATATAAATATATATATATATATATATAATCTAAACACCAAATTCATTGTTTTACTAATTTGTTTAAATTTAAATAGAATTATAAGAGGAGTAAAAATCACTCAATAATTTAAATTTAAAATATTGCTTAAACAAAAATAGCTTTTGCCATGATCCAAACAATCATTGATAATTTTGATATATATTTTAAAATGCTGTGAGTTTATCTTTAAATTAGGACACCTTTTAATATTTAATCTAATGAATTAGTACTAATTATAATTTAACGATGAGAGTTTCTTCCTTAATTATAGAAGTTGATTAGGAGTTTTGAACTGATTAGTCATGTGATCTCTCTCTAACGACAAATATTCAATAATAGTGTTTTATCATCTATATATATATATATATATATAATACTAGTAAATAATTACGTGTTTCGCATGTGAATGTAATATTTTTTATACGCGTGGTATATAATAAATAAACGATTAAACATATTATTATTATTATTATTAAATAAAACTTTTAAAAATAATAATAATGTTATTTATTTATGTACATTAACTTAATATAGTTATAATTCATTACAATTTTTATAAATCTTTTATTTAAATAATTATATGATATTTTTTTAATATTTTTTATAGTTAAGTTTTCTCGACCCTAAAACTAATTTTATATTAAAAATATTATGGTCGTAATTAATCATAAAATAAAAAAAAATCATTAATTATTTTTAATAAAAAATTTAAAAATAATAAAAACTATATTTTTTTATATAACAATTTAAATATTATAACTCTACTAAAATTATAATTCATTACAATTTTAGTAAATTTTTTATTTGAGTTATGACACTTTATTTTTTTAATATTTTAATATTAATACTTTTATTTACTCAAAAATTAATTTAATAAAATTTTTAAAATTCAACTAATAATTAAATGATGAATATTAATTAATTTAATTTTAATTATTTTTTGTAAAATTTTAGAAAAACATCTAAAATGATAATTATACTACTTTTTTTTGCAGAAAATATATTTTCAAACAAATTGTATGATCTATTTTTAAAATATAATTATAGATACAATACAATAAAAATTTTAATTAGTTATAATTATTTACTGAATAAATTTTAATTTAATAAATATTTAAAAATAATAGGAGTATTATTTTATTTATATGTCAATTTAATTTTTCAATTTTAAGAGTAGTGTAACATAGTAATTTATTACAATTTTAGTAAATTTTCTATTTGAACAATTATACTATACTCTTTCAATATTTTATCTAAGTAACAATATAATTTTATAAACTTGATATAGTTATAATACAATAATTTATTACATTCTTTTTGAATTTTCTATATAGATACAACAATCTTTCAACATTTTTTACATTAATATTTTCATGATTAATTATTTTATAAAATTTATTAATTTTGATTTTAATTATTTGCCTATTAAATTTAATATAGTAACACTTATAAAATTATGTTATCTAATTTGATTTATATTATATAAAATATAAGTAGACATAATTAAAATATATATATATATATATATCTATATTAATAAATTACTATTAAAATTTTAATTAATTTAATTTTGGTAGAGATAAAATAGAAATTTAACATAATTAAAATAGAAAACATATTTTCAAATAAATTAAAATTATATATTAGTTAATTTCATTTTTATTAGAAGTAAATGAAAAATACTTTCAATTATATTATAATTACATTTGAATTAATTTAATTTAACTTAATTTTGTTAGTCAAAAAAATAGAAGTTAACCTAATTAAAATAGGAAACATACTTTTAATTATATTAGAATTATATTTTAATTAATTTAATTTTTATTAGAGATAAAATAGAAGTTAATCTAATTAGAATAAAAAGTAAATTAGAATTTTTGTTAGAGGTAAGATAGTAATTAACCTAATTAAAATAGGAAATAAACTTTTAATTTAAATTTAAATTATATTTTAATTAATATAATTTTTATCAGAGATAAAATAAAAATTAATCTAATTAAAATAGAAAATAGACTTCTAATTAAATTTAAATTATTTTTTAATTAATTAAATTTTACTTTTATCAATAAATAATTAAACCATTCAATTTTTATATAATAAATAAATATTATTTTTGTAATTTTACCTCACCCCATTTATGGTACCCATTACCACTAATTTTTTTTTTTAAACAAAAACTTAAATTCCGAAAGGTAGCATCTTTTTGCTGTGAAATCAAGTGATGGGAAATCATACCCAAAATGGTACGATTAATCCACCGACGAATCTATTAGTTCAATGCACTCCTCATTTCCTTTATGTGGGGGCATGATTAGGAACTATACACTTGATTAGACATAATTAATTAACCATAGCATAAATGAAAGTTTTTCTTAATTATATATATTTTTTCCACTCTTCAGATATTTGTTTTTTGAAGTGAAAAAGTGTGGAAACACGGACTTAATTAAAAGTAATTTATAAATGATTAGGTCATGAAAAGCGATTAAGCAAGCATTAAGATAGAATTATCCTAGTCTTCAACCATAAGTTTATATATATATGGAAGAAAATATATGTATATAATGACTGTTCTGTCCAAAAGAATGATTGGGAATAATTGTGTTAGGATTAAATAATTCTCTTAAATTAATCAAACAGTTAACCCAAGTTACAAAGTGGAGCAAAAAGGGAAAAAAAAAAAGATAATAATTTATATAGGTAGTAGTTATTATATGAATACTAATATTTACGGGGAGTGAAATTTTTTTATTTGTATGTTCTTTGTATAAGTGATCATATATTTTAGTATCGATTGACATCAATCATCGAAAAAAAAAAGCTTATGAATGAATTAAGTAAATATGCCTTAACACGACTAGTTTCAATTCTCGTCATTACTGCTATGTTCTTTTTATTTTAATTTATTCTGCGCTTACCAATGGAGCACAATGCCCTAAGAGCTAAGACCAGCTAAGAAAACTAATATATATATTAGTTTTCTTATCGAGTTACATCATTTGCAGAGATAGGATCTCAGGTGGTCATATGAAATTATTTTTATTCACAAAGTGAACTTTTTTATGATTTTAAAGATGATTGTTAATATTAGATTAACTTTATTAATAATAAAATTAAATCATTAATGCCGACATGTCGAAAATGGCGACACGTTGGGTGGCGGCAAAAAATAGACATATGGGACCTACAAATGATTTGGCATGATGGAGCATTTGATTCTAACGGGATATAGGTGTGATTGTGATTGTGAATTGTATCATGTATTATTTATTAGAGGATGAAGGAATTGAGTTGAAGGATGGTGGTGTAGGGCAAGCAGTAGCGTTGGAGATAAGGTTTGAGATGTGTTCCGGGCTTTAAGGCTTAAAACCCACCAGTGAAAGTGTGGGATTGTGCTCTTTGTTTGGCTTTTAGTGGGTACGTTCCAACCTTTTTCTTTCTTAACATTATTTTTCTTACTCCTACCAACCGTCCATGTCAAGTAAGGCACTACTTTTTTTCATTTTCTTTGTCTGCATTTCTACTACAACTTGGTTTCTTGATTCTAATCTACGTTAATCACTAACTCCACTTTAACCATTTTACATCGTTGGCATCAAGAGATAATGGAGAAAGACTTACACATGATATGATATGATATGTACCATGGTATAATCTTGTTTCTTTTTCTATTATTAATACAATTAAGAAGTGTTCCCAAGCACGGGTGGTATAATATTAGTCAACTGACTCGTGAGTTGCTCGCGATCGATTTGGAAGAAATTTAAAACCGATTTGATTATTATCGAATCAAGCTTAAATTCAATTTATTCAAATAGGCTATTGAGTTAAGTTTGAACTTCTAAATATGTGATTCGATAAGTTTATGAGTTTAATCGAATTTTATCAAGCTTGTGTGTATTTATTATTTTACTCTTTCATTTTAATATAATTATAAATATATTTTATTGAACCGAGTCAAGCTGAATTTAAATATTTTAAAATATATATTTTTAAAAATTTAATTAACCGAATCAAGCTCAAGCTTTAAAAAAAAGTTCAATTTAGTTCGAGTCGAATTTGAATTTCAAATTTAAAAATTGTGTCGAATTCAAGTTTAATAGTTTGTCGACTTAACTCAACTCGATTACACACTTATTTGCTAAGTGATAGAAAAACTCCAACTCTATTAAGAGGAAGATTAAATAATATCAGTGTATTGATACATCATATAACCTATAATAATTTTTTATTTTAAAATATTTAAAAATTAGTGATTTTAAAAAAATTGCAAGTTGTTGAAATTTTTTTATTATTTTAATAATTTTATCGTATCCAATCAAATTTAGATATTGATATGGTTAAAAAAATTCTAATATTGTTTCAAATAGTGGGCTAATTCACAAGTACATATGTAGAAGCAATATACATGGAAAAACAAGAATTAATGATGGTTATCGGTTCGCAAATATGCCTAGCTATTTTCAAACCAGATGTGCAGATGTGTAATGTACTATGCATTATGGTTGGATGGTTTTTGAATGTGCTTTTTAGTCAACAGGCGAAGCTTGTATTGGTTTCCTATATCGTTAATTATGCAAATTCACCAATGAGCACAAATAAAATTGTTATTTTGTCACCGTAGTAGTGTGAAATAGATTATTTCCATTTTCAGGTTAATTAGCGTTTTTATTCTATATATGTTATATAGAAAAAGTAATACACTGTCAGAAAAGTTGCTATAAATTAAAAGGCCGCTGGTGCAACGAAATGAAGTTGCGAAATGCTCACGAAACATGTCCTTGTTATATATATATTCTATGTCTGAATAAAGATTGAAACAAATAATCTAATCTTAATCTTGATTACTTAAAAAAATATACAAAACAAGAAGAGATAAGAAAAAATTGCTCCTCTCGAATCTTAACACTATCACTGGTATATAAATATATTTTTTAATATAAACTATTAGTATTAAAAATATGTTGAATTCTAACAATTTTAATTCAATCCGGATAGAACTATAAAAGCAGTCAAAATTTTTTAATAATTAATTTGACATAATTATATATATTATAATTGAATTTGAGACTTTAGTCAAACGCAAATAATTTTTAGTAGTTCATCTGAGCAATTATCGGTTCACTATATATAAATTTAATTAATGACCATCTGAAATTGCTGTTTGGGGAGTGGTTTATATGTAAACGATGAAATGAAATGGCTAAAATGTAACAGAAAAAAAAAGAGGTGCTGTACTTGTATGACTTTGGTTGTAAGGTGAGGTAAGGTGTAGGATAAATAAGAAAGGCGTGAAGTGGGATAAGGAAAGTCTTTTTTTTTTCTTCAAAAATACACCGTTAAAAACAGCTAAAATAAAGACGAATTTTAGCAACGGAAGCCATTCATCGCTAATTAATGATGGGAACAATCTGTTGCTAACTAACAATGGATTAAAAGATGGGGAAGGGATATTGGAAAAATGTCGAGTTCAGAGAGACGAATTTAACGGCGGAAAATTAAAATTGTCGCTAATTTTTTACAGTATCAGACACCAATGTATCAATCATTGATTAGGGACGGATAATTAACAATGGATTGACTGTTTTTATTAAATAATGGTAGATTTTTTAATTTATCATAAAGTGGTTATTGGTAGAAAAACTGTAAAATTCAATGACAGATTTAGCCATCGCTAATCCTTCTTTTTTGTAGTGATAAAATATCATTAATGAAATAGAAATTACATGTTGTTAAAATAAAATAGAGATTACATAAAGAACACAAAAGATAAAATATAAAATAAAGTTCAATTTAACACAATAACTTGCACAAAAGTAAAGACAATCTAATCAAGTTGTAGTAAGTTCTTAGCTTGAAATCACCACTTGAACTCTTTATGGAACACCAATTTTTTTTTTTTACTTTTAATAATGTAGAGACTTTTCCATTTTAAGTTTGAAAGAAAAAGTTAAGTTTCAAAGAGAAAGGAGAGGATTTTTTATAACTACTGAAGCTTTTAACCACCCTTTCAACACTATTAACAAAATAATTAGAGCTTGTTTATTGAGGAAAAGAAAAGAATAATCATCAACATATGTCTTATGATTTCTCTAATAATTCACAAATAGTAACAAACAACCCAAAAAGAGTTAAATAAATTTCTTAAAGATAAGCCCCTCAAGCTCAAAATAAAATTTTCTCCCTCTCTATAACTCTTTCTCCATCCCTAACAATTGGACAAGAAAAGTCTAGTCAGAGTAACATAATCATCCTTGATTTCTATGGGGTGCAAGCATCAGCATTGCACCGACTTTTGCACAAAAGCAGAAATTAAAAAAACAACCTTGGCCTAGCCCTAGAAGTTGCCCCACCAGACGTTGTCTTCAATTCTTAACCGACCTTTCTAATGGAAGCATCATTCATTCCTACCCTCTCACTCTCTCTCTCAATATATATACATAGACATCACCCATCTCAATCTCCACCTCATCCTCCACGATTATCATATCGGTAACCTTAGATTTATACATACATATGTATTCCATTTCATTATTTTACAAAATTATAAGCACGTGTAAAGTTTTAAAAAAAACTGATATAGAGTAATTTGATTAATGTTCTCGATTGCAAGAATCATAAAAAATTTGAAATTAATTATTTTTTATAATGAATGTTAAGAAAATAGTTAGTTTTTGCCGTACAGTTCATAACCCATTAAATCTTCATTCAACTAAAAAAGTACTGTAAAATAATAAATTTTAACTCAGCGATATTAAAATTATTTTGGGAAGTTGGAACTCAATTACAAATCAACTGTAATTAATTGATAAATGTAACCTTAAATTTGCAAGGCCAATCTTGATACTGGTTTCTTGATATCACTGAAAGTGCTTGAAAGTGAGGGCAGCGCGGGGGGTGTACGGCAGAAGTCGTGTATCATTTCATTTTGAAGAGCACGACGGCCCAATTTCAGCAAATGTAGGGTTGACAGATAAACTGGATTAATTAGCACATGAGTTGTTTTGAGGCAAAACATATGTTTGTGTGCACCAACTTTGAGCAGATGCATGCATGTGGCTCTTCAGCACAAGAAAGGGACCAAATTAAGCTCCCAATTAAACCAAGAGCAAATTAATTTCCCCCAAGATTTACCATAGTTCACACTTTCAACTTTTTTTGTTTGAAAATTAAACACTTACCCCTCAGTTTTCATTTTATCAATATTTTAACTATTCCGATCAAATTTCCAGCACGTCTTTTATATTACAAAACATTTAACCCCCTCTATTTATAAAGATAAAACAGTTTCATCCTTCTATTTTGAATAGAATGAAACAATTTAATCCTTCAAGTTTTTTAAAGGGATAAGTACAATTTTGATTCTTATGATTTCATCTTTTGACAAAATTAGTTTCGTAATTTTTTTCAACATTTTAGTACCCTATATTTCTTATTTTTTACACTTTACTACCATTCTAATAAATATTGTTTAAAATATATGCTTTAATATAAAAATAATATGAATTTTTAATGCTAAGATCTTAAAATGAGTGACATATTATTCAACTAACTACAATAAATTTAAAAAATAAAGTTTAAATATATTTTTAATTTTATTATGAATAAAAAGAAATAATTTTAAAATAAATTTACAATATTTTTAAAAATAAACAATTGGTTAGATTTATTATAAATCATATATAGAATAAATTTATCATTAAAATATAATATTATACTCATAAAATAATGTTTATATTAGTTAGAATGGTAGTAAAGTGTAAAAAAAATATAAAACATAGGTACATAAAATGTTAAAAAAAACAACGAAACTGATTTTACCAAAAGGTAAAACCACAGGGTTCAAAATTATACTTATCCCTTTTTTAAATTTAGGATTAAATTTTAATTATAAGGTGTTGATAAAAACAAGTATAAGTGTTGGAAAAATGGTTATTTTTAACTTTAAAATTAAAATAAATTTAAAAATACAAAAAATTAAAATATTTTATTTTATTAAAATACAGGGTTTGAAGTGTTATTTTTATAAAATAGAAGGGGTTAAATGTTTTTTTTATATAAAAGACTTGTCGAAAATTTGATTGGAAGAGCTAAAATGTTGACGGAATAAAAACTAAAGGGGGTAAGTATTTGATTTTCAAATAAGAAGGGTGAAAGTGTCAATTATGATCAATCTCAGGGGGGGCAAAAGTAATTTGCTCTTAAACTAATTCTCGGTGTTGGAGATACATACTGTGAGATTTATGGGTTTGGAGGGTCATTACATTAATAGGATATGGGTAGTTGTAGTGTTGTAGCTAGGACATAGGTTAGGCTAAGGAATTAAAGCTATCTTAGCTGGGTTAAGTATTCCATGGGCCTGGCGCCCAAAAAACATGGATCAAGAATGCTTGTTTTACATGTGACTGGCACCAAGAATTGTAATGTCTATATATTCACAATAGTCAAGTCAGTCTTCTGTTAAAAAAAAGAAAAATTGTTATCAGCAAGGATAAGACAGAAGTCATGTGCTACGAGGTGAACTGCTGGAGTTGCGGGAAAAGTAGCTGGGGAGGTTGCGGAAGGCATGTTTCTTCTGTTTACAAGCAAATCCCACAAGGTCAACACTGTCTTTGCCGTGCTTGGCCTGGTGTTGACCCTGATAATCCCAGCGCTGAGTCGCCACCTTCGACTTCTTGTACTATACTTTGATTTCTCTCTTAGTATTGCTTGTTGTTTGTAGCCATCTAATGAAGATTGTTTTGCTGTTGTAATCATGGAACCTCTTGTTGATGATGAAAATTTTCTTAAAGCTCACGTCTTTCTAATTTAATACATTAGTATTCCATCCGTCAATTAGATGTATCATTTTGTTGAATTTAAAAGTGGGTGTACAGTTTGTAAAAACATTTTTAGAACAAATAAAATTTACTATATATGCACCAACTTTTAGATAATTGTTGATTGAAAGAAATACGTGCAACGTTTATAACTCGTACACAAATTATAATTAACCGATGTGGAATTTAAAAGACCAGTCCCTTGGGTTCAACAACTCTACGATCGGACAAGCTGAAAGTCATTTATTTTTTTTTAACAAATAAAATTTACTGTACACTTAAAAATTCATGATTCCTGGAACATGAGCTTTAAGTTTTTACAAACAGTATTCTATTCTCGTCGCGTGTCATCATATGAGCCTCTTATTCGCTTCCCAGCTACTTCAGTATCCAACTTTGTTGCTACTGTTAATTAGGTTTAAATGCGGAAGCAATTAACATATATGATCCTAATAGAACAATTAAATTAACCAAAACATAAATCATGACATAATTATAAAAGTGACAGTAAAGAAAAACTTACTTGAAGAATCCATTGCAATAATTGAATATCCCAAAAGCAAATAATAATAATGTTCTCCAATCCCAATACCGTATGAACTTAAATTCGCCT